>WSTJ01000103.1:0-43541 GCA_019623705.1 Ceratobasidium sp. 428
AGGAATGGTCTGATGTTGGGACGGAAAAGGGACGGGCCGATGTTGCGATGGATGTGGTCGGAGATGGAGAGGAGGACGCTGGAAAGGTCGTGCCGGGAGATATGGGACTGGGCCGGTCGGATGTTGAGATGGAGGACATTGAGGCACCGAAGGAGAAGGAAAAGGCAAAGGCAACTGGGAAAGGTCGGGCAGACGCGAAGGATCAGGACAAGGAAAAGGCGGTTGATCCTCAACGCGCCCCGGTAAAGGTATGTCAAACCAATATTTTTGACGTCTTTATTAACAACGTTGAGCAGAAAAAGGAGGCAAGCGGAAAGTCCAAAGCACCTGGCTCGGGATCCAAACCCGGACTTGGCGGGTTCAAGACCAACGCGAAAAACCCCAAATCCGGTACCGCCGCGCCGAGCAAGATCATTGCCGCGCCCGCCAAATCACTCACTCCTACCGTTCGAACCGTCCTCGCGCCGCCGAAAAGCGCTAAAGCTGGGTCATCTTCAAAATCCGGCTCGTCGAAATCCGCGCCAACGCCCAAACCGCTCAGTTCTTCGAGTTCCAAACCGTCAAGCCTGTCCGGCAAGGTCAAATCAGTCAAGACTGGGTCGCGCGCCTCGTCTATGAACGGCAGCCCGCTGGTCCGGACGCGCCCACTGAGCCCGGAACCGACGCCTTCTGCGCCACCATCTCCCCGATCTGGATCGCCCTCGGTCTCCCCTGGGCCCGATGTCATCAACAAGGAGGTCGATGAGCGCACGAAGAGTCCCGAGCCGGCGCCGAGGGCGATTGAGAAAGCGCCCACGCCCCCGCCGAGTAATCCGTCCCCGATCGCTACGCGGACAGCCTTGCCCCCATCATCCCCGCCTCGTCCACCGACTCCTCCGGCTCCCTCGCCTCCGAAGCCGAGCGTTCCGACTGCTCTGAGCACCGACGCTGGCGATGATGACATCGACGCGGCGCTTTGGGCTACGGAGTATGATCACATCAGCTCGAATATTGTCGATGCATCTCTCCGCGAGCGGTTGCGCAACTTTGGTCGGGAGCGGCTTGCCCAGCGAGCGGAGCTTGTCGGAGCAAAACCATCGGTCCCGCCTCTTACTCCTTTCACTTCGGCCGAGCCGGTTTTTCTTACCTCGAGCCAGCCGACCTCTCTCGTGCGCGTCAAGGAAATCAAGCCCCCGCCAAATCAGCATTCGCCTACGTACGGCGTTCTCGCGACGAGTCAGATCCCCAAAGACGCTCTCGTGCTCGAGTACCGATGCGCTTTATCCGACGCGCACGCGTACATGTCGAACAAGGCTCATCAGTACGCCCTGCTCGGTACCGGCACCAAATACGTCCGACTCGTTCCTGCTCCGCTCGATATTTGTTTGGACGCGCGAGTTATGGGAAACGAGGGGCGATTCGTTCGATGTGGATGTTGGCCGAACGCTGTGGTTCGTCCGTTTATCTGTGTTGAAGACGCGGCGGCAGAGGATGAAGACGAGGAGGAAACGCGATTCGGAGTCTTTGCGCTGAGGGAGCTGGAACTGGGCGAGGAGATCGTTCTTGGGTGGGAGTGGTCCGTCGAGCATGTTGTTCATAAGCTCGTGCGTGATGCAACATTGGGACCGTCTCCACCGGATGAGGACGTTCTCAAGTAGGTATTCCTGGTATTATTACATAGTGATGTGTGTTAACTAGCCCCATAGTGATCCCGATACCAAACGCCTTTGGGACATCCTTGATCTCCTACGGTCGCTCTCCCTAACTTGCGCCTGCAAGCCTGACTCCTCGACCTGCGCGTTATCTTTCGGCCGAATTCTCGTAGAAGATACTGATTCTGGTGATCACGCTAGCGATCTCGGGCCACTGGTTGGGTACAAGCGGTACGAACACGGTTTCGAACCGACTATGCACGCTGTTTCTACCAAGACGCGTCGAGGCCGGAAGAGCGCGGGCAAGGATCGTAAAGCCCGTCAGGCAGCCGCCGTGCGTCCGGCTTCGCCTGTTCCTAAGCTCCCGTCACCACCACCACCTCAAATATCTGCTCCGGAACCCGATCCAGCACCCAAACCTGAGCCTGAACCAAAACCCGAACCGGCTCCCATTCCTCCACCACCTCGAGACCCAACTCCTCCACCTCCACACGAACCGACTCCCCCGCCTCCCCCGCCAGTTACGACACCTGCCAAACGAGCGATCGGCAAACTATCTATCGCATCTTCCCCACTCAGCGAGCTGTCGGATGTTGGTGAGGAGCAGGGCGATGAGATCTCCCCCGATCACGCGCCGAAACGACATCGAGGACCGACTTCCGCGAGGGCAAAGCACAAGTGGCGGATCGAGTCCCCGACGCCTGAAGATGACTCCGATGCGCGACAGGGGTCGAGTGGCGATGCGCTAGTGAAGAGCGTGGAGGTTGTGGCACAGGCGGAAACCAATGGCCCGAGTGAAGAGGTGGAGCTGCGTGAGCCGGAGCCGGAGGTCAAGGCAGTTCTAAGCGAGGAGAAGGAAAACATGACTGAGGCTCCCGAGGAGGCGGCGGTGAAGGTAGAACTAGAGGAACCTAAGCCGGAACCCGTGGCGAGCGAGCCCGTCGAGCCTGTGGGCCCATCCGTTGGACCAATGCATGATGAGTCCGAAACTGGTGAGTCGGCAATAACGTAGTGCTTTGTCATCACCTAACTTGATATCCCAGCCGCCTTGGATCACTCGGTGCACGGAGACGCCTCGCATGATAACGATTCTGACCACCCCGAAGCTCCGAAAAAGGTCTCTTTCAAAGACTGGCAACGACGTAGGCGTGCAACCCACGTTGCGGAGACGAAGGAGGACATGCCACATTCCGAAGCAGTCAGTACACCAGGCCCAGACGGTCCGCCCGCTAGCGTTGAAGTGGATTCGATCCCTTCAAACCCGCCTTCGCTCTCGCCCGCTATATCGACGATTCCTGTTCCCAATGTCGAACCGATTGAATCTGCGCCTTCTCCTCGAACGTCCTCTGCGACTCTCGCGCCAACATCCATCTCACAACCCGTAATTTCCCAAACTCCAGTCACCATGCCTCCTCCACCAATCATCCCTCCGCCCGATCAAATGGCTCAAGATTCGCCCGCGCCCCCAATTGCTGACGTTATTATGGCCGATCCACCCGCACCCACGATGAATGGCAACTCTTTGACCGCTCAAGACACAAACGCTGGCGCTGGCGCCTCTCCACCCTCTCCCTCTATTCGTACTCCACCTCGCGAGCCGAGCGCCGCACTTAATACGCAACCGCCACTCTCCGATGCGATGGACGTTGATCCGGTTGAGCCGGTGACGACTAGTGCTGGTCTGGGGGAGATTCGTGCGTCCCCGTCTCCATTCGCCGATGGACCGTCCCACCAACCTTCTGTCTCCCATACACCCCCCGTTTCTTCCCCTCCTCCACCGGATACACAGCCTAATAGCAGCCCCGGTGTGTTACCCGCGTTGACTAAACGACTCAGCCACCTGGGCGTCGAGCAACTCAAGGCGGGAGAAGATGCCTCCGACCCCGATTCTAATAACCTTCGGTCTTCGAACAACGCCTCGCCTCTCCCTCGCGCGCCTCGTGCTTCTGGTGACGTTCCTGAAGAGGGCGAGATCACTCCAGCCGCACGCGCGGCGGCCCCTTCATATACCCCCAGCAACGGTTCTCCTGCCACGACTACTGTATCACTACCATCTGGCCCACGCGACCGGCAACCCCCGACACAGCCTCGACGCTTTTCAGTTGATCCGCCCTCCTCGTCTCCATCAGGTTCTCGTCCAATCGCTCTGCCTTATTCTCGCCCTCCGCCTTCCGGCCCGTCGCGTGGCGTCAATGGTTCACCCCGGGCGCCACCATCCGGACCTCGAGCAGAAAGACGCTACACCGGCCCTCCACCGCCTACTGGACCTCGCGAGAGAGACCGAGGGAGAGAACGGGGCGAACGAGACGGGGAACGCGACCGGGATCGAGACGCGCGTGGCCGAGGTCGTGCGTTCGGTGTTGTACCGCGCGGACCGTCTGCAGATAGGCCATGGCGAGGGCGCGGGCGTGGTCTGCCTAGCCGAGGGGGTTCGTATCGTCCGTGATGTTTTATTATTTTCTTCTCTTTTTCGGTTTCAGGTTGATTAGGTTTGTTAATTTGAGTTCTCGACTGGTCTTATGAGTGATACGTTTTGATCTTTTTGTTCCTTACGCGATTGTATTGTGTATGCGATTTCGATAGTTACGAGAGACGGTAGAATGGAGAAATTTATTCAATAGATCTTGTATAAGCTTAGCCTACGTACGAGCAAGAGGATACGACGTGTCACGGAAGCCTCTCACTGGTCAGCTTGCCTTCACCTTCCAAAGCGGTCCGTTTGTCCAGCAGAGATTTGCTGTCGTCTAGGTCAGTAATATGTAGACAAGCGGTCAGGATGTTATTTGAATAGCTTGTGCTCGATTAGGTGAGTGTTGGTGATGGTTCGAACAAAGAGGTGACCCGGCGCTTGCGTGCCGGTCCAGTAGTCTGAGTCAGCAGGGCTCCCCACTGATCTGTGAACGCCGAAGCCGGATGCCGGTAATGGTTCTGATGGCAGTTCATCACGGCTAACATGACTTGACCAATGGACAGGCCAGCAGAAAATCTGAATTAGATGCTCCGGGGCCGTTTGCTTGGTTGATGGCACGAGCACGACTGTGATTATCCCATGGCAATCCCGGCCGTAAGACCTCATGTTCAATATCCTGTGGGACTTCAAGGACTTATCCCACTGTGTGACGAATACACCCCAAAAGTTGGTAAAGCCCCCAAAGACCGTTTATCTGCCCTAGTTCATACTAAAAACGGTCGTTTAGTCATACCAAAATATGGAGCATCATGTCAAGACCCTAAATTTTGCTCCATCAGTTTTGGTATGACATCATTGCATTCTTGGCTCCACCGGGCACTTTATCGAATTTAGGACAGGATTCAATTAACTAAATGGTGGAGAAGACCCTGAAAACGGTCGTTTTCGGCTTCGCATTAATTAATCCTTTATATACTAATAGCGCACCAACTTTTGGAGCGTTGCCGTGGAACAGTGTCCTCCATTGTCTCTTCGTTCTATCAGGTGTTACATGTCCAGTCGGCTCTACCTCGCTGTCGCGACTGCACCATGTAACCCAACACAGCGTAATCTATGCTAACGAAGTGCATTCTAGAACTTAACCTCGTGTATTGTGGCTGTGTCGACCCTGTGGTGTCTATAATCAGAATGGATAAGAACCCGATGACCCTCGCTCGCCATAGAGGCCTAACTACCATTACCCCGTTGACTAGTGCCGTTGTCAGATCGCATACATTCGCCATATCTAGTATGCTTGCGAAGTTTAAACGCAAGTCTGATCGTGCTAGAAATGCTCTTCGCCGTATGTTCAGGTCCCCGAGCCCTGAGTCTCCGGTCGCTGCCTTAGAGTATACAAGCTGGGATGGGCTGCAATTGCTCGTTCAATCGCTGAGCGAGCACGCTGACGAGTTTAGCTTACTCACTCCTGCGATCAGTCGACTTTCAGCATACGTGAAGGTGTTTAATGTGAGGTTTTCGATTTGAGCGGTCAATTTATCTAAGCTTATGGTGCATAAATAGGTTCAGGCTCGCACTCGCCCTGAGTACTCACAGCTAGGTGTAGACATGGACGAGCTGTTTTCTCGCCTCGCCAACCATGCGAGTTCGCCGTGGTCATCGCGTGAGAGCCATGGACGCATTGCGCCATTTGCCCAGTTTGTTTCCAGTCCCGATCACGATGATGTCGAACTCACACGTGGTATCAGGAGCCTCGACCATGAAATCGACCCGTTGATCAAATTCAAGGAGATATACTTAAACGCGGAACAAGATATAGATACGAACGACCTCAACGAAGTGTTGAGGCGCTACCGCCGGATCCGAACGCTATTCGCGATGTTCTTGGTGAGTGCAAAAACTCCTGATTTGCTGGTTGCTGTGGAGCTCAGTCATTTGTGGGAGATGTGCGAAAGTCTAGCGGTATGGAAGCAAGAAAGTGACGAAGAACACGTAAGCCATGAACTTCGATTACAAACAAGTAGCTCATAAGACCCCCATGTGTAGACGACCCGCCTGGACTCTCTGCTCCACGTCCCACGAGCAAGCTATTTGTACACGGGTCCAGATGCTATAGTCCGGGTTGGGTGTATGCCACATACTCGCGAAGATATGCTCAAAGACCTTCACGAGTGGGTGCACTATGGGAAGTCTCAGAACATACGCTGGCTGACCGGGTCCACTGGAGCTGGAAAAACGGCAGTAGTGTACAGTCCGTGCGACTATCTCAAGAGTACGGGCAAGCCGTTCGCTAGCTTTTTTGGCTCCCGACAGATTCCGGCCTGCCGAGATGTGAAACGCGTACTGCCTAGCATCTCACATCAACTTGCACAGCAATCCCTACCGTTCCGATGTGCAGTATCGCTTGAACTAGTACAGGGCCTTGAAGTTCTTCACATGCCGATCACCGAACAGTTCAAGAAGCTCACTGCTACACCGCTCAGTAAAGTCGGTCATACGTTCAGCGCCGATCCAGTGATCGTGATCGATGGGATCGAAGAGTGCGACGACAAAGATGAGATATACCAAGTGCTACGAACTCTAGTTGAACAGGCGCCTGCTTTACCCCTCAAGCTCCTAATTAGTATTCTCCCCAGCCGGACGACGCACAAGTTCATGCGTGGTACACCTGGCGAACGACACATGTTCGAACCACGCCTCCACGAACTTGATAGTACTATTGCCCAGGCTGACATTAGGACATATCTAGCGGCCAATCTTGAGGATCTGACGCTGTCCAGAAATGAACTGAACCGGCTCGCTCAGCGATCTGGGACTTCGTTTGTGTATGCCACCGCCGTTGTCCGATATCTACATGCAAACTCATCTGGACAAAGCGAGCGGCTGCAGTGGTTCCTTGAGGTTCCTGACCCAGCAGAGCCCGGCTATCATCGTGACCCAGAGAAATTATGTTCCCACTTAGCCCAGATACTGCTACACGACGAGCACTTGGAGGAGTTGCAAAGAAGTGAGCTGATAAGGCTACTTCATGCTGCATCTCACCCAGCGGCTCCGTCAACGCTAAACATCACGGCCGGTCTACTCGAAATCGACTTCGCCAGCCATGAAGCGGTGATCTATAGCCTGCTTCTGCCCGCTTTGTCTGCCTCTGGCGTGACGATGGTGTCGCTTATAGAGCCGTTCGTAGAGTACTTACAGACCCATGCGCTTTTCAATCCGAGACTGTATCCAGACCTGCCCCAGGTCTGCACGCAGCTTGCGCGTGGGTGTTTTAGTTTAATCCTGTCAGTGGAGCCGGCGTTTAACATATGTGACCTCGAGTCTTCGTATCTTTTGGATCACGAGGTGCCATATCTTAGAGAGCAGGTGGTCGATTCGATATCTCCAGAGCTACTGTACGCGTGCTGCACATGGGCAACCCATATGACGGCCGAAGGAGTATCTAACGACATCGTGGGTGATCTTGGAAGATTTCTATCTACTCGACTACTGCTGTGGATGGAGATACTGAATCTGAAGCGCTGTGTGCGTCAAGGTGTGGAGATGGTGTCAAGGGTACGAACGTGGGCACAGGTATGCGACTCTGCCTGAGTTGACAATGTTCTGACTGATGAATATAGAGAGAAATGTGTTCGGAGAGTCTACAGGACTTACTAGAGGATGCCCGTCAGTTTGTCGAGTCGTTCTCACAGAGAACAATATCTAGCAGTACACCCCACGTCTACCTCTCGCAACTTCAGTTCTGGCCGCGGCATACAGGAATATCCCGATGCTATCACTATCGACTCAAGAATGTGGTGAATCATTCGCATGCGGATGGTCATTTAGAGCAAATTAACTCAGTTTGCTACTCCCCTGATGGCGCATACATTGCGTCCGGTTCTCTTGATACAACTATCCGGATCTGGGATACGCGCACCGGCAAGCCTGTAGGTCAACCACTCACAGGTCACACAAAAGGGGTTCATTCGGCTGCATACTCCCCTGATGGCGCATACATTGCCTCTGTCTCTAACGATAGCACTATCCGGATCTGGCATGCACGCACTGGCGCCGCTGCAGGCCAGCACCTCACAGGCCACACAAAAGAAGTCTGGTCAGTTGCATATTCCCCTGATGGTGCATACATTGCATCTGGCTCTTGGGATCACACCATCCGGATCTGGAATGCACATACTGGCAAGCCTGTAGGTCAGCCACTCACAGGCCACACGCGATTGGTGCGTTCAGTTACGTACTCCCCTGACGGTGCATACATTGCGTCTGGCTCTTGGGATCAATCGATCCGGATCTGGGATGCACGCACCGGTAAGCCTGTAGGTCGGCCACTTACAGGTCACACATTCGGAGTCTACTCAGTTGCATACTCCCCCGATGGCGCATACATTGCTTCCGGATCTAGTGACAATACTATTCGGATTTGGGACGCACGCACCGGCAAGTCTGTAGGTCAGCCACTCATAGGTCACACGAAAGGGGTCCGTTTGGTTGCGTATTCCCCCGATGGCGCCTACATCGCGTCTGGCTCCGCAGACGGTACCATCCAGATCTGGGATGCGCACACTGGCAAATCTGTAGGTCGGCCACTCACAGGTCACAATGAGGCGGTGAGCTCAGTTGCATACTCGCCTGATGGAGGATGTGTTCTATCTGGTTCAAGCGACAAGTCAATCTGTATCTGGTCAACAACCACCTGCCCTCAAGTCAAATCAATTCAACCGCCCAAGCCATCCAGCCGCCATAATGAACCTGTTCGCCCCTCGTTATGGGCTGCCTCTAGATCCACTAACTGGTTCATTCGGAATTCTCAGTTAAAGCATATCCACAGAGCTAATGACATGGCGCTGAAACAGCAAGGTACGCTGTTTGTTTGTTTCGTTTAATGTCACTATTGATGGCTCAACGCCTGACGCTGGAATCTTGCACAACCAGTCAGAGTCATTGCGCCAATCACTGACTTTCCACATGACTGGAGGCTTAGCGAAGATGGCTGGGTGACTGGTCCAAGTCAAGAGCGACTGATTTGGGTCCCGCCAGACCTACAAGACAGAGTCGCACTGCCCCGCACCAAAGTGATCATGTCCTCAGAGTCGAGCATCGTCTTAGATTTCCGGGAGGGGAAGTTGGGACTTGATTGGAATAAGTGCTATAACCCTTCCTAAGCGAATAATTAGCTATTTTCTGTGTCTGTTGTGAATGGTTCATTTATTTCTGCCTAGTAGACCTAGGAAGAAAACGGCTATTC
Source organism: Ceratobasidium sp. 428 (assembly GCA_019623705.1). Lineage (NCBI taxonomy): Eukaryota > Fungi > Basidiomycota > Agaricomycetes > Cantharellales > Ceratobasidiaceae > Ceratobasidium > Ceratobasidium sp. 428. Next base: position 9,284 of record WSTJ01000103.1, read on the forward strand.
ACTTGTTTCAATGAGTGTATTTTCATTACGGTCCTGATCATACTAGTCAAACGTTTGCCTGAATTCATCTGCGCAGTCGTTTCTTGGGTAGATTTGGGCAGAAACCGTAAGGAGACTCCATTCAGGCCGCAAACACCTCTTTTCTTCAAAAAAAAAAACAGACAATTCGAATGGCTCAATGCCCCGTTACCGTGGAGGAAAATGCTCTCGAATAACTGTAGTGAGATTTGACTGTTGGATTGGAGCGTTGATTGTGGTTTATGGGGAGACAGACTTGGCGCTTAGCCCCGAAGGCTTCAACTCAACACGCCAGGCGCGTGGCTCATGCATACTCCCATCTCATCTTGGGTATGAAAGAGTGCGTGAACACGTAATTCAGACTCGAATCCGAACAATTATCGATCACTTGTTCTTGGGTCCGACCCTAGAGCAATATCTGTATTCAAACACGGAAGAGCGTATCTCCTAACCTTTTCTTAGGTACGAATAGGAGCTCAAGGTCAGAGATCTCAATTTGATACAAATAGTAAGGCTAAATGTCTCGATAGCTTTGTCTGAGAAGAGGATATTTGCCCTTGAATTTTCAGGGAGGCAGGAACTTATCTCGCCTACAGCAGCATACCCAACTTAGACCCTTGCAAAGTATGTCCCCAACGGGGATAGGCGACCAAACTGGCTCTGACTCACCCGTATTCTGTCCAACGTTTGGGGCAATCAAGGCATGAGCTTTCAGTCAATTATCCAGATCCTACTAACTAGGAGTAGACGAAGTTTCGGCTGTTTGGAAGTTTCGGGTCTCCTATAATTGCCCGTCGGCAAGCTGGCGTCGGCAAGCCAGCGTGAACTGCTCGATGCATTTGACATTTGGTGTGCGAGCCTGATGACCTTACAGAGAAGCTCTAAAAAAGTAGCCTGCGCTCAATTTGGGAAAGCACACAATCCAGTTGCGTACGATTCATACATTAGCATTGGCAGTTTGCGTGGATGCTGGAGTTTCTCCTTGGGCGGTTAGCTTCCACTTCGGCGCACGCGGTTGGGCTTGGCACTAGGCAAAAGCACGTATCTCTATGAATAGTTATGCTGCGTTCGTATCAAGTGTATGCGCGGAGATATGCCGTCGGACTCAATCTATTACGGTGTACACCGCTCCAGAGAACCTGTCATTCCTGATACCCAATAGTCCGAGCTGAGTATGCCAGTGCTTGGCGATATTTCTAATAAACACATGACCAGCATGGTTGTCAACCATAGTGTTGGGGAAGTCAACTGACAAGCATGGTCGCAGTTTGCATCTTACATTCTCTGTCTTCGATCTCCATCGAGTACTGTAGACGGATATAATTTATCAAGGTATATATAAGTCCCAGTAACTCTTGTGCCAGAAGCGTCCAACCTACGGCTCGGACAGGCCTCTTCAACTCCTGTGTACCTCGCGATGCGTACCGCCATTTCCGTTCTGTTTGCGGCTTTGTCTGCATGTGTTTCGGCCACTCCGTCCCTCAAGCTTACACTCTCGAGTCCACAATCAGTCACCGATGTCAATAACCTTACCGTCAAGGCTGTTCTCACCAACACCGGCTCCGACGTCGTCAAGTTGTTGAAGGACCCACGCACCGTGATCAGCGATTGGCGTACAAACGTGTTCAGTATCGAGGGTGCGGCTGGAACTCCAGCGTTCACCGGTATTAAGGTCAAGTAGTAAGTACGGAATAAATCTCATATTATACCAAGCACTCAAGATTTATATCTAATTAATTCAGTTCTCCCAATCTGGTACTCAAGTCAGGCGACAAGTCTCAGTTCGTGGTTCTTGCTCCTGGACAATCCTTTGAGCTCGTGCATGATCTAGCTGGTGTGTACAACTTTACCCGCTCCGGCGCCAGTGAATACGTGGTAAGCTTTGGGCTGTGCGCAAGAGTTGATGAACTCTGACGAATGCTTCCTAGTTCTCGGCCGATAACACCTTCCAATACGTCGATGCGTCCGGTAAACTTGCCACCGTAGCTGCTGATACCCAATCGCATAAGCTGAATGTTGCCGGCAAGCTTGCATCCCTCAAAGGTGTTCCCGATCATAGTCAACATGGAATCACTCGTCGTGCAGTCAGTTTCAATGGGTGCTCGGCGACCCAACAATCCCAGATCATCACTGCCGCCAACTCGGCCAATAGCTATGTCAGTGCTGCATCTCAGTACCTCGCAGGTATCTCGAGTGGTACTACTCGCTACACAGTAAGTAGAAACAGATAAATAAATACAGCTGAGCCAACAAGCGTAATTTTCAGACTTGGTTTGGTGCCTTTACAACCAGTTGTTTCAATGCTGTAAAGTCCCACTATTTGCTCATTGGAACCGACCCCACGTCCACCACCTATGATTGCACAAAGTATGTCCCCCTCCAAAAGTCTGGCAATTTATTTAAACTTGGTCAATTATAGCAATGATCCCGGTCTCTACGCCTATGTATACGCCAACCAACCAGGTTACGTCTACCTGTGTGGCGCTTTCTGGAACGCTCCTAAGTAAGCAAAATCCCCAGTTGGAAGAACTAGCATCAAACACATCATTCTTCTTATAGTACTGGCACCGACTCCAAAGCTGGAACGATTGTTCACGAGCAATCACACTTCACAGTTAATGGCGGTACTGCGGACAATGTCTATGGCCAGTCTGGTTGCAAGGACCTGGCCAAGTCCAACCCTGATAAGGCGGTCATGAATGCCGACAGCCACGAATACTTTGCGGAGAACAATCCCGCTCAGTCCTAAGGAAGGCGGCGTCCATGCATGGAGATGTATTTGGTGTGTTTAGGTTTCATGACTTGGTAGTCAAGGCTTATGCGCTTTGCGGTGAACTCAGAATCCTATTTGAGTAGTTTGCTATCATCTTAGACTGAGTAAGGCAGAGTTGGGCACAGAAGTGGTCCCGATATAGATTGCCACTTAAGTACGACAAACATGGCTACATTGCACTATGCAAAGGCGTATGCTGGTTTCATCCAATTAACCGGCTCACAATCTTTTATGCAGCCCACATTTTTGCACCTGTTTGAGATCCCCCATTACTGCGCATTAAAAGATTAGTGAGGTATTAATCGTTGGTCACTGCAATTCAGTTCTCACACCCTTCATATACCAGCAGTCCTGCGTTCAAGCTCTCATGTAGTTATTTCACTTACACATAATTGGCGCCACGAAGTCAATGGGTACAACACGGCGACCTTGCCCTTCATAGAGTACTAGGGTGTATGCGTCATCGATTTACCTAGTGGCGTGATCAGAGGCTACAAGAGCCAATGGGAAACATCTCGTTAGGCAATAATACGATATTGCGACGCAGCGGAGCATGATTATGATATGTCACCGAGATAAGACACCTCAGTCGGGCAATTCTGAACAACATTAGTAATTAGTTGCTGTGAGTAACGTCCTATGAGCTTAAATCGCCATGAAGCTCCAGGTCCTTAGAGTTTCTCCACTACACGCTATTTCCAAAGTTTCAGCAAATTCATTTCCCCCCGCTAGCTCGTTTTGCGTCACGTTTACAATCCTTACCTCAAATTTCCCGGTATCTCCTCGCCAATCGATATGATTATGTAATCGTCACGCCGGCTCATCAAAGGAATAGGAGGTTTCAATTAGATCACTCGCAATTATTTATTCAATAGTTGGACACTGCACAACTACAGAATATGCTCGCAACAGCACGTACATTGGATTTCATTTTGTACATTCGTATCATGTATGGGGTACGAAATTCAAACAGACCAGGTTAGCAAAATATCCAAAGCGTAACGCCGGGGACGCTCTTTAAACAACCTAAAAGCCTATACTCTTCACGTACCAGGTTGGCGGGACATACTGCGCAGTTCTCCTGAAGTGTCCGCTCTACGTATCCGATTCCCAACTCCAGAACAAACTTCTTCCGGATCTCAGGTACCGGATAAGTCGTATGGGCTGCATACCGGGTGAACCGTTCTCCGTAAGCTGGTAGCGACCCTTCCACCCACATCGACTTCAACATCGCCACTGTTTAGATAGGCCAACACGAGATAAAGCAAAGGAAGACGTACGATTCAGGATATCATCCAAATTAGCCCTGGATTTTTGCTGCCGAAACCCCACTGTATCCGTAGCAAGAGTTATTGCCAGCCAATGGTACTCGTCCACAGCCCCTCGTCTAGGGTGCCACGGCCAGAAACACGCCAGCCCGTTGGATTCGTCGAGAATCATTCGAAGTAGCCTGTTTGCTGGTAGGTTCGAGTATTGTCCAATTTTGATTCGCTGGATCATACGTCTAACTCAAGGTTCGGGAATCATCTGGCCGCTTGGTGACACACAATCGACTTGCTTTGGCTTTCTTCTCAAGAATGGAACCTTGACAGCGGTTTATTCTTCTGTTCACCAAACCCAGGATACGCCGATTTAGGGGCTTTAGAAGCTGTGGTATGCTAATAGGGTTGAATGTTTCGCTGTTGGTCGGGCGGTGCGCAACGGTGGCCAAGGATTGGTATACCCACAAGTAAGTTAGCTGGTCGAATCACGTAGAACAACAAAAATAACTCGCCCATCTGTAGCCCCATGCATAGGGAATGGCGCCCTTGAACCTCCCTGTGCGAACTTTATCTTCACGTTCGAAGACGACACACCTCGCCATCTGCTAGTCGGGAGCGACGAGACCTAGTTTCTTTCACAACGGACGGCGACGAAGGGCTCGATCCCAGTTCTGAGCGCAAAGTAGGTATTCACGAGGGCGGGTAACTCGGTCAGATCGCTTTGCCCTGGTGGGCTGCGCGGCTGTCGTCTAGGGAGAGTAAGGACCCTCATCTAGGAGCGAGGACAGATGTTTGATCTACGAATCAAAATCATGTATGGGATTATGTTAGCAAAAAGATAGCTACCTACATCGGCAAGGTGATTATGGTCACCGCACTCACCTATCTCTTCATCGTTCCTCCCCTCCTTGTCCCATGTTGAGACCACCCCAGGTGAGACAGGTCAACATTTGCATTGTCACCAAACCCAGTTTAGATCAGACGCACTTCGATAAGACATTGCGACCGTCGTTTGAAAACAACCAGGCGCCCAGTTTGCGAGTGGTGACGAAACATGAATACAGGTGGGCTAGATGATACAGAGTAATCCATTAGCACGGGATCGTTGCATATGTTGATGGCATTGGTGTAGCCGTCAGTCGTACCTATCATCTCATGATTCCGTCCTGCAACCCGATCCGCCCCAGACCGGAATAGCACGGTTAAAACGGGTCACCAGGGCCTCAATGGCTCAGTGGTCACCAATTCATTCTTTCTTGCTTACCTAACGGCGATTGGGGGGTCGTTGGTTCGAGGCTCTTTCAGGCCCTTTGATAGTAACCCATTTTTTCTGGGAGGTCCCCGGACATGGGTCAGCAGGCCGGGCGATGACATAACAACTGCACAGCATTCGAGGACCCGCGCAGTCTCGCCCCTGGTGTGGCGTAATCTAAATATGACCACGTGAGCCGAAACACGTACAAAGTCAGGAGTCCGGGTCCAGACTCATAGGATTCACCCTTAATGTGCTGATTTGTAATGTGATTTGATGTGTTTGGTTGCTTCTCCTTCTGATGACAAGAGATCTGAGCAAAGTTTCGCCTGATGTAAGCGCTTCCGTTTCTGTCTATTTATAGAAAATCTCGTCTTGTAAGTTAGTGTCATAACATAAGGCTATGCCTTCACGTGACAATAAATACTTGATTAAAAAAAAAAAAAAAAAACGGGTCACCTTGCACGCATGAAAATAGCCCTCGAGCAATACTCTGTCCGTGTGGTTCAAGTCAGAATAGGGTAGGTGTTTGGTGATTCACTTACGGGCTGACGCATACAGCTGACCAGCCAGGGACACACACCAAATACGCCAACGAATGGTTTGTTCGCACCCAAGCAAGGGTGATGATTACTGTACTGGCGAGAGAAGAACGTCGCTGACGTAAAAGCGACCGGCGCTTTGCTTTGTTTGTGCTTACTTGGTCACCGTGTCCTCCCGCGTCGGCCAGGTGTGGGACATGGGACAGCCGAGAACGTCGCGTCAGTGGCTGTGTTGTTGCTCCGACCTTGGAACGTGCAACCGTCAAAAGTCCCCAAGCGCTCGTCAAATAGTTAGAACAGCTTCTTCCGGGTACGTGCATGTGTTCACGGACTTTGAATGTATTATATCTATGTGTGTGTTTTACTACGGGCGTGTAATGCACGTAAGTCATGAGGGCAAGAACCCGTTTGCAAGCAAGCAATTGATCCATAACTTGTCTGGTTGGCGCATATATGCACCAAAAAGGTATTGAAGCACCTATATGACTGTTTCAGCTTGATATCTGACCACATGAACGTCGTTTGATTGGGCAGAGTAATGTTTTGTTGAGTGATTAATGCGATTTTTTCGCTTCAAATATTTTACCACCCTGATTCACTTGCAGTATTTAAAGCTAGCACTTGTGTCTTTTCCCCGCCATACTACACACATCGTACCCTTTGATAGTAGCTATGTCCATCGATCTCCTGTCCCATGTCCTTGAGTACCTTCAACGCGACGCTGCTCAATCAGTTGATATTGCAGTGCCCCGTTTCTGTAACATCCCTCCTCCTCCCGAAGCACAGTTTGTAACACTCTCAGACTCAACTCCCACTATATTTACTTCGCTTGATACCCTTGGCGAGTCTTTAGACTCCTTGTGTGCGCTCCCTGCTCCTAGTCCTTCCCAACTTGCCGAAATTCGCCAGCTAACTGATCAAGGAGCACCACATTGCCTCCTTGATAGTCCAAAGTCACTCTGCATTACCTCTTCCAATCGTCAAACTTATGTTCCTGTCTGGACTGTGCAAATCTGGCAACGACTTCACACACTTATTCGACTTGCTCTGTCCTGGACAAACGTGATGTCTTCTCTTGTTGCGTTTTCTGAATCTGCTAGCGGTACTGAATCGCTTGCAACTACTCTTTTTGACCGAATTTTCACCTTGGCTTTTGACTCTCCATCTCCAAACTCCATTCTCCGACACCTTCGCACGTCGCATCTACCAACATTGATCCTAAACAAATGGCTTAGCGATGACCATATCAATGCGGCTGTTGAGCTGATCAACCGGCATTCTGACCGTACTCCAGGTATTCAGGCTATCAACCCATACTTTATAGACTATATGCGGCGCCAGTTTGATCGTTCATCGACATATCCTGTGTCGCGTTTGACTGCCCTTGACCGGTTGATTATAAACTCTGCTGTTACGGAGCTGCTTATTCCACTCCATCTTCCATCGCACTGGGTGCTTCTGCATATCAATATCGTTTTGCAGAGCTATTCATTCACAGATACTCTCGATCTTAGAGAGCTGTCGGCACCTCCTGAAACTATTCGCTTGTTGAATCGTTGGCTTACTAGTCTTCTCGGGTACAACATCACTCTTGTTGCTTCGCCTCGGTTATTTGGAGTTGGTCCGCAGTTCGATTCTAGTTCTTGTGGAGTTGCAGTGATGTCCAGTATGGCGCACTATGCGCTTGGTGGTACCTATCACCCCTGGACACAGTCCACTGCGATGGAGCATCGAATGGCATGGGCAATCCGTTTTACAAACCTGACAGTTGATCTGGTATGTACATATCTCTCCAGCTATTTGGCTTCATTTAATAAGCTCACTGTGTCCGCTCTTAGGATCCTTCTACCCCGGAGACGTTTCTTGAGGACTTAGACGACCCAAACGATGACACTTCAACTATTTGTTCTAATACTTCTGTATGCCCTGCGTCGACTACTTCTTTGTCTAGCCTTGATTCAAGTGACGATCCTGAGCAACCTCCTCCCCACCCAATACCTAGTATCCCACTTCGGCAAACAACCTTGCCATTTCAGTCTATTCCTCGTAGCAAATGGCTCGCCCAAGAAAAACAACGCCATGCTGATCGTGTAGTGGAGCGCCAGGATGATTTGGCTCGGTCTAAGCGGTTAGATACTCAGAAGAAGGCAAAACAGCGTGAGTATGAGAGGAATCGGAAACGAGTGCAACGTGCACGGCGGAAAGCGTTGCGGCGTGTGGCTGCTGAAGCGGCTAGAAAGCTTGGATTAGACTTACAGGTATGTACTACTCATGGTTTACTTGTCCAGTGGTCTCTAACAACGACCGTCAAGGGTGATGTCAACCTCGGGCTTGGATCACTCGATGCTCGACGTTCCGTTTCATCTCTCTCGCGGCCTTACAGTGGCACCAATACTGCTATTGCTCGTCAAGATCCTAGCAAACCTAGCAGGCGCAAGACCCCGCTCCAGCCAACACGACGGGTGAACTGGTGTCAAGAGACATATTGGAGCTTAATCGACTCATCTGCAAAAGCAGTGGGCTATCCCTGGCGACCTGTGGATATCATCAAGCGGCTTCGCCTTGTTGACCCCGACACCTTTCAGTTTCTGCGACCTCAGAGGATTAGCCAATGGCGAGATCATCGATTTCCTAACGAGCTGCGATGGACCGAGTCACACCTTCGAGCCATCAAGGCTGGTAGTCGTCCAGTAACAGGAACTGGTCGTCAAGGTATTTTTGTGAGTATATGCTACCTGCTTTATATAGTATGTGCTGAGCCAGTCTATGCAATAGCATGATCGCCCCGACGTTGTCCAGATGATCAAGAAGGGCCTCTTCGCGTTGCGAGAGACCGGTGCGAGTCTCAATCTGAGGCTCATACGTGGTTACATGGTAGGGGTCATACAACACTACATCCCTAGCGCTTTCACACGGGTTGTTCGATCTGGGCGACTTTTCCATTGTTCTGAACGCTTTGTACGACAATTTCTTCGAGAGGAACTAGGTTGGTCTGTTCGAAAAGCTACTCGGGCAGCGCAGAAATACCCATCCAACGTGCGCACTGTGCTCCTCAACGCTTTCCTTCGAATCGCTTGTGCTGTACGCGATTATGTGATCCCAGCTTGCTGTATTGTCAACGCGGATCAGACACAGGTCGTTTACAGTCCTGGCGACAAGAGGACGTGGACTACTGCTGGAGAACGACAAATTAGTGTCCTGGGTATTGAAGACAAGCGTGCTTTTACACTCATGGTCGGTGTATCTTGCTCCGGTGCTTTACTTCCATTTCAAGCTATCTACACCGGCAAATCATCACGCTCTGTCCCTAATTCAGACGCTCCTGGCTACGCAGAGGCTCAGAAGCTTGGCTTTCTCCTTGATTACTCGAACACAGGCACTTACTGGTCCACCTTCGACACTATGTGCCACTGGGTTTCTGAGATACTCGCTCCATACTTTCGTTCTCAAATCGAGCTGAATCAGCTACCTGCCGACCAGCAATGCCTGTGTCAGCTTGATTGTTGGACTGTTCATCGCTCTGATAAGTTTCGCGCTTGGATGCGAAAGAACTACCCCTGGATCACTCTTGACTATGTGCCAGGAGGGTGTACAGGGCTCTTTCAGGCTTGTGATGTCGGAATTCAGCGGGTCTTGAAGCTGGCAATCCGTAATTGTGCTCACGCTGACATTGTCGCTGAAACGGTAATCTCCTTGCAATCTGGTATTGAGCCACAGTACGTGGTTAATGACCAGTCGCTCCCAACGCTTCGTCAACGTAGCCTGAACTGGATAATTCAAGCGTATCACGCCGTCAACAAGCCAGAGCTTATTAAGAAGGTATGTGTGTATTGCTAGATGGTATATTTACGCCATACTAACGCATATACGTATCAACGTAGGCCTTTTCGCTGTGCGCGGTTCCAGACTCGCCATTTAACCTATCATACGAGAGTCTTGTCAGCGTCGCAGCTCGACAAGCCATCGTGGAGGTTTTCACCTCTGATCCGGCACTCTATCGAGAGCTCACGTCCGGACCTCGCTCTGTGCCACCGGTGGATCCTGTTGCCCAAGGTGATACCGAATCGTTCGAAGAAGATGGCCCCGAATCGTTTGCCGATGGGGCGGACGAGGACGAGGACTTGAATCCAGCAGTAGACGAGGTCTGCGAGCTGATCTTAGGTTCTCGAACTGCTCAGGAGGCTGCGCAGCCCATCCAGTCCACCAGCGAAGTTGAAGGCGAGGGAGACTCGGAAGATATGGTGCCAGTACCCCCACCGGCAGCCCCAGGTAACGTCTCGACTCGCTCGGGTAGAGCTACGCGGCGGTCAACCCGTTACTCAAGCGCAAATTGGGTGCTTTCTTAAGACCTGATCGGATTTTTAACCACTTGTAGTGCTCGTTAAACTCCTCGATATATTTATGTATTTCATATACTATATAAGGAAACTGTCTACATAAGGAAGCTGTTGTCCCGCTGCGTCGATGCGTGCTGGGACCGGGACATTGGAAATTCGGAACGTCGCGTCAGCACCGGTTGGGACCGGGGACCGACGCTATTCTCTCGCCAGTACAGTAGTTCAGCTCAGCCACAGGCACGTGAGTCGCTCACCTGATGCCCTCGTCCTGAGCCGTCTCGTAGCAAATTCTGCTGGTGGCCACCTATGTCTCGAAGAATCCCGGGGCTATAGGGCTGGGGCGAACAGGGTATCCAGTCAAGCCCTTTAGCCTCGGGTTCCTATGTGGAATACACCGGCGGTTCGCCCCCAGAGTACGCGGTCCTTAGAAAATGTCGTATGGCCCAGATATTGTATATATGTACGAGATATATATCGCTAATTATCGCTAATTATCATATATCTTGGTATACGGTCCCCTGATCCCCTGGTGATCCCATCAGATGCCGGCCAATATCATCAGCTGTCAACCGCCGAAGCACCCGCCCTGCAGCATCGATTGCCGCTCGTCCGCGCCATCACGAGGACCTCCCTCGACGCCACGCCCACCATCCCCGACCATCCCCTTAAGCGCCAGTCCGCCCCCCCGCCCTCCTCCCGCCTCTGTTTGCCTGCAGAGGCTCTACGGGGTCCACCCCCGACGAAGCGATGGTGTCAGCGATAAGGCCCGTGCCCTGTTAGCTGGTAAGCTCGGCCTCGTGCCGCTAAGCCGCCGAGCTGACAGCCGTGAACAATAATAGTGCCGAGCACACAGTCGGCGACGCATATATACGTGAATACCCCGTCAAGATCGTGGAAGAGTTGGAGGACGTATATGGGAAAGACGAGGATGTATTAGAGACTGTATATTTTGAATAGTTACGCCCCAATTTGACCAGTATTTCGCCTGCGATGGAGGATAGATGCACACGAGATCACAGAAGTGTGACAACAGTCACGTGATTATCACACATTCGCACAGTTAGTGAGTAATCTTTGAGAAACTAGTCCCCCGATGTTCAGAAACTCTGTCTGAAAATAGCTCAAGAAGTGATTGTTTGGCTCTCCTGACGTCCTAGAGGAGCTCGTTTTTTTTTAAGTCGCGTTGTTTCTGTAGCTACACATAGATTCGTGATGCATGTCACAGCTTTTTGTTGGCGCTTAGATAAGGCCAGTGGGAACTGGGTGGTTCCTGCCTTATCATGCTACGGGACCATCCAATCCGACCCTCCCAGACCAGAATGGCACTGTCAAACGAGTCTCCCCGCACCCATTGGATTAGAGTGACCCTCGGTTACTATGTTTTCCGTGTTGTTCGCGTCATGTTAACTGCAAGCTATCCACTAGCTGCGCCTTAGAACTTTATACTCACCTCCAAATATCTATGACGCAATACCTCTTCTCGGTATCCTACCCTTCTCTCTCCATCTTAACCATAATTGACGCAGCATTATCGATCCGTGTATTCGCATCGAACGAGTAAAATGTAGAGAGATAAGTGAGCTTAGTTTGGTCGGGCTCGAGGGTCGATCGTCGCTGGGGTGGAGAAAAAAACTCGACGCCAATTGCAATTCGAGGGTCTCAACAGGGTCCCCTCCGCACCGTGGCAAGTGGCTAGCACGGGGCTCCTCATCCTTTACCTGATTGCAATTTTGAGCACTCAGCCCGAGTCGCCTAGTATCCAGATAAACCATGATTATAAGTTTTATATAACGAATATACATCCGCCGGTGAGCGTAACAGTGTAGGCTAAACCAGTCTACATTATCAAGGTTTAAGATTCTGGCTGTGAGACGTGCAACTTAGGCGACAAGACGGCCCGTTATCTTCGTCTGTGTAACACTGTGTGACAGACTAAACTGAGCGAATGCTTAAATTGGGAGCACCATCCCCGAACGCGAAATTGACTCATCGATAAACCGCCATGCGATGGTCCACGACTCCACAATGAGTTCGAATCTCTGTTGGGCTGACCTACAGTGGCATTTAATCTGCACCGTCATTTGTTCCATTCGACAGAGTCCACTCCATCCCCTCTGTGGGAGTCGCGATCGGGAGTAAGTCCTGCATATAAGGTACAATTCGCTATTAATCCTTCATTTAATCCTGTCGAATACTCATCATATTGTATGTACACAGGCCGTGGTTCGATTGGAAGTATGTTCTCGAGCTGGTACGTGAGTTTGCTAGCCTATGTATTCGTGTCAGCGAGCTAACATGCACGTTAACTTACGCTATGCTCAGATTCGGCGTTTGGCAAACAAAATGTACCCCTGTTGCAGTTTAAGAAGGAGACGCGCCTGCTTGTACAGCCAAGAGACGCAGATGAAGTGGATGTTTAGGTCGTAGTTTAGCTAGCTTGCATGTATTTACGTCTGAAATATAGTAGTTTATTGTTGTTTTCAAACAGCCTGAATTTAGAGGAAATGGAGAGGGCGGGTCCAAGGAGGAAAACAATAAAAACCCCGTATGGGCGGAGGTTTGCAAGGGGCTTGCAAGAGTCTTACAAGCGCATCGCAACGCAAAATGATATTACCGAGCTTTTGATGATTGCCTGATCGATGAGCCCTATAAAGTCTTTACAAGCGAGGTAAGGGTCTGCGACAGCACTATAAACGAATCTAAATACTACGATCATCATGGCGAAATATCTGGGTCACAAGGCTGTCACAGGCTATTGATAAGCATCTTATCGCACAGTACCGAAATCCCTGATGCAAGTATTGGGCGTACATTGCAAGTATCGGTCAACGAAGGTGTTCCAGAACATAGCCTCGCTGCAAACACGCCAAGTCCGCGCATGGAGCTGGTGTAGGAAGGGGGTATGAGTACTCTCTTAGCCCCCTTTCTCTTCTTCTATCATCCCTCTTCTAACTCGCTAACATCTGAAGCAATCAAATTTGCCAGTGCACGATCATGATGCTCAAGCGACTCAAACGCTTCTCAGACCGCGCTGAAAAGGCCATACGCCACACTTTCAGAACACCTACTCCTGAGCCGCAGAAAGTCGAGCTGATATACACCGACTGGAAAGGGTCGAAGGCACTAGTCGACTTGTTGAATCAGGATCCGGGTCCATTCAAGCCACTGGCGTCAGTATTCGGCCAACTATTGACATATGTGGAGAAGTACGATGTAAGAATAAAGACACATGAGATTTGGGAGAGCTCTTCGGTTGACCTTCTGCGGTGGTTAGATCCAAGCCCGCACTCACCCAGAGTATGCACAACTGGGTGTGGACCTGGACGACCTGTGCCTTCACATGGCGAAGTATATCAGCCCAGAACAGACATTATCGGTTATCTCCGAGAGCATTGCGAACTTTGCTCGGTGAGTCTCAAAGGAGTGGTCCGCCGCGGCTCTGCTGTAGCTGACCTTGCTGTAGTGATCTCGATCACCAACTCAAAACACTACCTGACGAAGAGGAGGGAGCTGGTAATTGGGATGAATTCAAAGAAGTCGCCACGACGATAAATGTGCATGTAGCGCTTAGGATCTACTCTCGAATCCGAAAGCTGCTAGCGCTCTTCGTGGTAAGCTCTGGGTTGCCTATCCGATCACTGTAAGCGGGACTGACTCTGTGAGGCTGACAGATGTCTGAAAACACCGGCTTATGGAAAATCGAGTTCAATGAGATCGAAGTGAGTTGTGAGCGTTATCGTCTTCGAAACATCTAAGCGATTGCCCGCATAGGAGACCGGTTTGATGATGATATCCCACTCTCCAGAGGCTCATTATAGATATGCTGGGCCAGGCGCTGTACCTCGGAACGCATGTATGCAGAACACTCGCGTCGCCGTGCTACAAGACCTTCAGGACTGGGTGTACTACGGAAGATCTCAAAACATACTATGGCTCAATGGGACGGCTGGAGCAGGCAAGACTACCATCATGTACAGCTTGTGCGAGTATCTGGAAAGCTGCGGTCGACTATCAGCTAGCTTCTTCTGTTCTCAGAAACATCCGTCATGTCGAGACGCGAGCCGGATAGTACCCAGTATCTCATATCAGCTTGCTCGGCAGTCTCGTCCATACCAATGTGCGCTCTCACGCGTATTGGGCCAAGATCCGGAGGTTGTTAAACGGTCTATTGATGAACAACTCGAAAGACTGATACTTGTCCCGCTTCAAACCGTTGCCCACACATTTAACGCCGATCCGGTCATTCTGATCGACGGCCTTGACCAGTGCGACGATGTAGAGGCCGCCAAATGCGCCCTAGACACGATACTTAGGCTTGCGTCCGACCTACCCGTCAGGTTCCTGGTCGCCAGTCGCCCAAGTCCTAGCATACGGGGCCATATACGAGTCTCTCAAGCCAAGCGTCGCCTTCCGCTCGAGATACGACTACACGAGCAGGACCGGACCGTCGTGCAAGGTGACATAAGAACGTACATGGCGGTCAAGCTGAAACACTTGGCTCTGACTATTGACAATCTGAAACAGCTTCTTCGCCGCATGGGGGTGCTGTTTTTTTATGCAGCCATCGTGATTGACTATGTCTCCGGCTCGGGAGGTGCGCCAAGTGGTACCGAGCGGCTGAATGATTTACTCGACACCTCTTCTTCAAACGACGGCATTCAGAACAAAGAAAAAGCTTACGCCTATATGCTTGAGAAGTTATTCGGAGCTGCAAAGTCGGCCACAGCAGAAAGTGGCGAGATGAAGCTGGTTATCGGTGCTCTGGTCTCTGCCCAAGAGCGGCTCTCAGTCAACGTCATCGCCGGGCTACTCAGGCTGGACTTAGTTCACATGGTTGGCGACTTGCTTCGCTGGCTTCTTCCAGTTCTACGTGTATCGCCAACAAATAGTGAGGCTCTTTATTTCGACGAGACGTTCATTGTATATCTGTTGAATAGTCATCGGATCAGCGAGCTTCTCCTGAATGAAGGCACACGTAACCAGCAGCTTACGCGCGCCTGTTTCGAGGCTATAAGCCTGGTCGATCCGCCGTTTAACATCTGTAACCTGGAGTCTTCGTATCTCGAGGACCAGGAAGTGATAAACCTCGGCGAAAGAGTTGAGGATGCAATCCCGCCAGAGATCCTGTACGCATGCCGCAGATGGGCAGGACACATGACGCTCGTGAGGCAATCGGAAACCGTTGTTGGTGATTTCAAAGTGTTTCTATCAACTCGACTACTGCTGTGGATGGAGATACTAAATCTGAAGCGTTGCATGGGTGAAGGGGTTGAGATTTTGTCAAGCGCGCAAGCTTGGGCACGGGTATGCGATTCCGCTTTGGTTGACGATATGATCATTGACTAACTCAGAGAGAAATGCTGCCGGACAGTCTGCAAGACTTGATAGAGGACACTCGTCAGTTTGCTAAGTCGTTCTCATCAAGTGTAATATCCGGCAGCACACCCCACATCTACGTCTCGCAGCTTCAGTTTTGGCCACGGCATAAGAGGACGTCTCAACACTATTTCCACCACCTCAAAAGCCTTGTGAACCAGTCTTGTGGAGACGGTCATACAGGGATGGTGGAATCAGTCTGCTACTCTCCTGACGGCGCATACATTGTGTCCGGCTCTGAGGACAAGACCGTCCGGATTTGGGATGCTCGTACTGGCAAGTCAGTAGGTCAGCCACTTACAGGTCACATAAACTTGGTCAACTCAGTTGTATACTCCCCTGATGGCGCGTACATTTTGTCTGGCTCTGGTGACAACACCATCCGGGTCTGGGATGCACACACCGGCAAGCCTGTAGGTCAGCCACTCACAGGTCACACAACATGGGTCGAATCAGTGGCATACTCCCCTGGTGGCAAATTTGTTGCGTCTGGCGCTAGCGACAAGACCATCCGGATCTGGGACGCCCGCACCGGCGAGCCTATAGGTCAGCCGCTCACAGGTCACACCAATGATGTCCTCTCAGTTGCATACTCTCCTGATGGCGCATACATTGCGTCTGGCTCTATGGACAAGACCATCCGAATCTGGGATGCACACACTGGGAAGCCTGTAGGTCAGCCACTCAGAGGTCACACAAGGGAGGTCCGATCAGTTACATACTCCCCTGATGGCGCATACATCGCGTCTGGCTCTTTTGACTACACCATCCGGATCTGGGATGCGCACACCGGCGAGCCTGTAGGTCAGACCCTCACTGGTCACACACGCGGTGTCCACTCAGTGTCATTCTCCTTTGACGGGATCTACATTGCGTCTGGCTCTTACGACGAGACCATCCGGATCTGGGACGCACGCACCGGCATGTCTGTGGGTCAGCCACTCACAGGGCACACAGACCGGGTCCAGTCAGTTGCATACTCGCCTGACGGCGCATACATCGCATCTAGTTCATGGGACAACACAATCCGCATCTGGTTTGCACCCACGCGGCCAGAACCCCAACCAGCCCAGCCGTCCACACCATTCCGGCGCCCGACTATTGAGCCTTTTTGCCGCTCTTTCTGGACTGCTTTCAAATCCGCGCATCAGACTACTCGCACCGCTCATCCAAATCATATCCACAAAGCCAAAAGAATACCGAAACAGCAAGGTACGCCATTTGTCTCTCCCTCTTCGTCACCAAAAAGGAACCTAACGAATTCCGCGGGGATTAGTTCATTAGTTGCGTTGAGAAGGTGTCTGCTAGTCCCTTACGAATTAGTAGGCCCTCAAAATCACTAGTTCCAGGCCTTGATCCGTTAGCCAAGCCGTTTCATGTTGAGAGGTATTAGTTCCTCGAACCCTAAAACGGTAATAACCGACACTAATTCGGGCACAATTAGTTGGCGTTCGGGGGCCGAATTAGGCCGCAGTCCTGCTAAAGCGGGGGGGATTAGTTGCGGAGGGTGACCTGCGAGTTGTAAATTAGTTGTGAATTAGTATTTTAGGACATACGGTGAATAGAACCTGCGTGAATTAGTTTTGCATTAGTTCTCTTAGGTGCTATTTACCTTGGTCTTCGTTGCCAGCAAGGACCATATTAGTTCTGGATTATCCTTTTAGGGCGCATTCATGCATACGGAACGGAATGGATAAAAGCATAGTATTGACATTGGTAAGCGAATACACAAATGTCAGCAGACAAACAGATCGCAGAGAAATCAGACAAGCAAATCATAGCAAAATCGTATCGTAAAAAAGCGTAAAATCATTGGGCGAGTGGGGGCCGTGGCGGCGATGGCGGGGGCAGGAACTTAGGGAGAGAGGGGTAGGGGCGGCCTCAGTCGTCCTCATCTTCATCCGCCGCAGTCATCATCGTCTTGTCGGCGTCGGCCCCAGTCTCAACACCACCAGACGCGCCCTCACCATCGCTCTCCTCCTCCTCCCCCTCCTCTTCCTCCTCCTCCTCCTCCTCCTCCTCGGAGGTAGAGTCGCCTGGGGCCAGGCCGCCTTCGGCAGTAAAGAACGGACGCTCGAGGGACTTGCTGGGCTCGTGCTCGTTGCCCGATTCGTCGCCTACGTCAGCCTCCTCATCACCAGCGCCCTCCTCCAGCACCACCATACTATCGTCCCGAGATTCGACCCCTGTGTTGGCATCCACGTCAGCCTCAACGTCAGCCTCAGGCTTCGCCTCGCCATCGCCATCACCATCACCATCGCCGTTGTCGCTCTCGCCACCGCCGTCACCCTCGCGATCTACCATCTCCTCATCGGATTCCTTGGCCTCCGCCTCGGCAAATGGTCCGGGTCGGCCACGAGTATCCGGCAAGACCCCAGCACGACGCGCCTGGACTTCGGAGTCGTCGCTTTCGCCGCCTACCTCAGTCCAGAGACCCTGGAATTGCTGCGCGGAGCGAGCGGAATTGGAAAGGGTTTGGGAGGGAGCGATGGCCTCGGCAGAGGCCGCACAGATCATCTCCATGATCTTCACCTTTGCCTCAGCGCTCAAGCCGGGGTGCCTGAGGATCTCGGAGGTCAGGCCCGGGGTGTTTGGCTCGTTCGGGCGCGACGACGCGGCGTGCGCAGTAGTTTCTTCTGTTACAGTGTTAGTATGGAATACGAAGGCAGATTTGTAACATACCTTGGATAGTTGCCCGACGCCGGGGTTCTGCCCCGTAGTTGTCAAACGCAGCCATGGGGATCGCGAGTCTAACTTGCCCAGAGCCTGGGGAAGCGGTGGGGCGCGATCCCCTGGCTTCAAGTTAGTATCAACTGTAACTAGTAAGTATTGAACTACTTACGTCATAGAAGTGTACAGCTCCGTGATATGGCCCGTGAGGCCATCGTGGGCGGACTCGGACTTATACAACCGCACGAGCGTCAACAGGTGAGATTCGAATATCTGCTTGAAAGTCTTGTGCGAGAACTTGTTGACCGCTTTTCTGTTAGCGGTGGCAGCTGCGATCACACCACTCGAGGCAACAGTGAGGTGGTGTACGCCCTGAGAGCGCAGTTAGTAAAAGAATATTAGAGTAAAAACATCATGACGTACCGCGGTGACTGACAAAGCATACAAAGGAAGACTGATGCCGGAAAACCACTGAGTGAGGTTCTCGGAAAATCCTTTGCTTGCCCCGGCCGTGGCCCAGCAAATCGTATTGAGTACCTGGCCAAACCACGCGTGCTGGTAATATAGCCCTGGTTTGTCAGCCTATATAAATAGAGTAAGTGTTGACAAACTACAACACAATATATCGTAAAGACTTACCGGCGCGAGGAACTCACTACTCTTGATCATTTGCGCCACCCGCTCCCGTAGGGCCTTCACTGCTTCGATTTGATTGTCTTCCCCTAGGTCCCAATTCACGTTGCGGTAGAAACCACGAACGCCATGCGATATGGCTGATGTAACAAACTTGCCGCGGGTCTGGGAGATACGAGACGTAAGCTGTAATATAGGATATGCTTAGTTGATTCGTTACAATAGCATAATAAACCTTGAACATACCAAGCGGTAGTGCTCCGACTCGCGAGTCAGACGATAACTAACTCCGTGGTATTTGCTGGACAGATAGTTCGCATAAGATGCGAACGCCCAACGCGTCTCTTCATCCGGAAAGGCGTCAATAGTACAAACGAACGCATCCATATACTCGAGACTAAGCTTGAGATGTGGCTGGTCTTGCACTCGAAAATGATTGATGCTCGCATGCGGCGCCTTGGATTTGTCTTTGCCGGGCTTGGTTGGCTTGGCAAACTTTAGCGCGGAAGCGTCGTCGAGTTTGGCGAAGTGATACGGCGCCGGGAGGTCATCTGGCGCCACGGGGACTGGGCCGACGTTCCAAGGAGGAGGAATGCCGGAGAGAAGTTCGGGTATGTTGACCATTGAGATATCAGCCGCCTCATCGTAGTCGTCGTCATCATCGCCAACAGCAGATTTGGCGCTAGGGGCCTCGTCGCGGGACGACGCGACAGACGAATGAAAGCAGGGAGGGGGTGGCGGTGCCGGGGACACATCGCGAGAGGCAAGGCGCGAGCCAGGTACTTGAAGATGGGTTTGCCCTTGTGGGGCATTGATCTGTGAAATCGAGTCGTCTGGGCCGATGCTGCTCATGCGAGTGCTTGTTTCCGTCGCGCCAGAAGCGCCAGAGACAAGACTAAGTGCAGGGGAGGGGATATGAACCGCGTTGACGAGCTGGTCCATCGCCTTCGTGCGGTTGACTTTCTTTCTCTGGCGTTTTGGCGAAGCGACAATGGGGCTCTAGATGATATGAAATAGATTAACGTATGTTGCAAGATAGATTAACGAAAATTACTTACTGGCATGGGGGGGTTAGCCTCGCCCTCAAGACTTGCGAGAAACGCAGCGGTCTCCTCGACCGTTTCATGCACCACGGCCGCCTCGGCCTTCTTTTGCTTCTTCGCCGCTTTTGCATCCTTGTCGTTCTTCTCTGTGGACAATTGTAAGTAAGCTAGCAAACAGTCTTGTATATTGTAGACTTACGAGTGGCGAGTTGTTGCTGGACTATGTTCGATGTGTCAGTCGAGTAAAATTTGAAAGGTAAATTAATTACCTTTTTCTGCGATCTCTGACGGTTTCTTAGCCCTGTTCGATTTCTTCGTCGGCGATGTAAGCTCAGTCGGCTCGCTCCCTTCGGGTACAGAAGCTAAAGTTATCGTTAGCAGTCTTGAACAAAGAGGTAAAGTGCGAACTTACCAGGTACAGCAACCGTGATGGCCGCCTTGGGCGGCTTCAGTTTCTTCGCCTTGGGTGCTGGTGCTGGAGCTGGGTTGACCGCGGGGTCGGAAACTACAGCTAAATGAATTGGTGAGTGTTTGCAACATCATTTCCGGTCTATTCAAAGGCTTACCTTTACCCTTCGCGGTTTTTGCGGCGTTCTCGGGAGGGGTCTGCTTCGTCGCCTTTGTAGTCGGCACCGTAGGTGCGTCACCGCCCTCAGATTCCTCGGTGGCCGGAACGGCCTTCATCTTGGGGCGTGGCTGCCGCTTCGGTGCATCGGCATCAGCGGGAGTCGGGGGCATCGATGGCGGGCTGGGGTTGCCACCCTCGTCGGCATTGATGTTGGTATCGGCGTTGCTCGTTTTCACCTGCTTGGTGGCCGAGCGCGTCTTCGTGTTCGTGGGCACAACTGGTTGTGCCGTATTCGTGGGCGCAACCTCTTGCGCCTTTGCCTTCGCCTTCTTTGCGGGAGCGGGGGCAACGGAGATGCTGACATCGCCTGGGTTTTCGAGTACACGCTTTGTCGTCTGCTTTTTCGGCATCGTGGGCTCGAATACCGAAGGGAAGGTGGTGGTGGGGGATAGGGAGCGGGTGAGTGTTGAACTTGAGGCAAATAAAGGCAAACTAACAGTACCTAATTATTGGGTAAAGGACAACTAACCGGCGCTAATGGTGCTAAATGCGTACACCCTCCTTCCACGACCACCATGCCACGATTAGCGAATGTTTGCATAACATGTCGCAAGGCGCACGATGCGCCGGGCGATCTACTAAGCCACCAACGGCAAACGGGCCATTGGGATCCTCCACCACCCGACTCAGACGAGGCCAAGGTGGCCGCCGCAGACCCCATTTCCCCCGTACCAATAGGTTCGACTCGCAGCGATGAATCTATGCGCGACCGTTCAGTCAGCGTAGCCTCATCGCCAGATATATCGCGCGCACAGACAAGCACTCCACTTCCACTTGAGCGCAGCGAGGATCTCAGCATGCCAAGCCCACACGTGAGCAGCGGGCCCGAAGAGGCGCAAAGCCCTCTACAAGGTAGGCGGCGCGATGACTGATATTTTAGATTGCGAGCTAACATACTATAAAAATAGATGCCGCCCCATACGGAATTGCTACAAACGAGGAAGAGTTGCGCGCATCGATTCGAAAAATGTGAGTTCCTTGTTTTCGAAAATTAAAATTAAAATTAAAATTAAATTAAAATCAACTACAACTCAGACTCGAAGACATGATCAAGCAAAATACGAGCCAGCAATCTCAACCGTCAACATCCGCGCAAGCTAGCAATGCGGCAGGTGGCAGTGCAGCCGGCGCCAGTACAACTGGTGGCGCCAGTGGCAGTGCCCCAACACAACTGAACCGGTTCGTGACCATGCGAAGGTTACCTGAAGATGTCGACAAGGCACTATCAGAATTGTATAGTGTCTAGTCTTGTCTAAATGCCTATATAGTACTAACTGGTCACCCTTAGCTTTGACCATTTGCTCCATGAAAAGCAGCCCGAGGAAGAATCTGATGAGGAAGACACAGCCACGGGTGAGGTGCTCCGTGATACCCGATCTGAGCCTGGGTCCGATGTGGGATCCGAGGAGTTCTTCACCGCGGCAAATAACTCGACCGACGACTTGACAGAGGTTCCACCCCCTATTCCTGAACCCGCAGACTTGTCTGACCTCCCGGCTCACATGACCAACAATACTTGGGGTACTCCAATTCGCCGTTGTGAACCCGTTCTCACCAGGATATTGTGAGACCGGGTTGCGAAAGGTTATTCTCCAGATTGGCCATTTGCTGATGTCCTCGAGTTTGAATTCGTGAAATGGATGGTGGTCAATGATGTTAGCCAGACGGCGCGGGATAAGCTTATTAAGCTTCCAATTGTGAGTATATGCGTCATTTTTCAACCAAAACTTATGGTTTGCTTGCAGATGGAGCGCTGTGGTTTGTCATTTGGTAGTAACTATGCTCTAAACAAGTTACTCGACAAGTTGCCGGCTGCTGGTCCGCGATGGACTCGCATTACAAGGACAATTGAGGGTACCATAAAAGACGCAAAGGGGAACAACCTGAAGGAGGAGATTGAGATATGGGTTCGTGATATTGTTGAAGTTATACGGGAGCTAATCGGGAATACGGCATATGGGAAAAAACTCGTCTTTGTCCCACAACGAGTTGAAGTCAACGGTAGTCGCAAGATTGATGAGATGTGGACGGCTGACTGGTGGATGAGGATCCAGGTTTTTATTTTTATTTTTTTCAGCCAGTTTAATCCAACATTGATTCTATTTAATTTCATTTAGCAAAAACTCCCCCCAGGCGCAACGATTATTCCAATTATCCTATCATCTGACTCAACTCAACTCACCAACTTCTCGGGAGGAAAGTCGGCTTGGCCAGTCTATATTACCCTTGGAAACATCCCCAAGTCGATCCGCGCTCAAGTCAACAGCTATTCCACCCTTCTCCTTGCATATCTTCCTAACCCTCAGCTGAAGTGTTTCCCTCCAAGTGTCAGAGGGGACCAGGTAGGCAATACAAGTTCCGAGTTTTTTTTCTGATTTTTATTTTTATTTTCCATTTATTTTCCATTTTTAGAAGGCTCGTATTTTTCACCAGGCTATGACGGAGATTGTGAACCCCTTGCATGAAGCTGGTAAGCACGGTGTTGAGATGGACTGTGGTGATGGCTATGTTCGGCACTGCTACCCTCTCTTGGCTGCTTATATTGCCGACAACCCTGAGCAGACTCTAGTCGCTGGATGCCAACGTAATCTGTGTCACCGTTGTACTGTCAAACAGGACGAGCGCGGCGATCTTCCTGAGTTTCCACCTCCCCCTCGTATCCCTGATCACACTGCGAACGCGCTTCACGCTCAGAGCTTGGGTCGTACTACTGCGCTTTTTCATGACCAGGGTCTGAAACCTTTTGGCAAACCATTCTGGGCTGGCCTACCCCATGCAAACATCTTTTCGGCTCTGACACCTGACATCCTTCACCAACTCCACAAAGGTGTTTTCAAGGATCATCTGATGGAATGGTGCTTGACACTTGTACGTGCTCTGAATGGTGGCTCAGCTGAAAAAGTCGATTATCGCTATATGGCTATGCCCAACCACTCTAACCTACGGCACTTCACATCTGGGGTTACAAAGCTGAAACAGACAACCGCTCATGAACACCGGGAGATGCAAAAGGTTTTTGCGGCAGTTATGGCTGGTCTAGTACCTGAACCAGTCCTTCCAGTTATTTTGGCGATAATCGATTTCATTCACTTTGCTCGGCTTCCAGTCCATACAACCGAGACACTTGACTTACTTGATGACGCACTTGATCGTTTCCATGAGCACAAGCATATCTTTGTCGAATATGGAGTCCGGGAACACTTCAACATCAACAAAATCCATGCTATGTGCCACTATGTCGAGGCAATCCAGGAGCTAGGTACGGCCGATGCATATAATACAGAAACCCCCGAGCGGCTTCATATTGAGTTTGCAAAGCGAGCCTACAAAGCCACAAATCGCAAGAACTTCTTTGAGCAGATGACAGTCTACCTGGACCGGCGAGAGCGAGTCAACAAGTTTGACGCTTATCTACGAAGTATTCACCCAGAATATGCTGCACGTGATCAAAACCTTGAGAAGGACTTGGTTAATGAGCCACGGTAAGTGTTGTGTATTCCCAAAAAAAAATCTCGCTAAAATTGATATTTTTTATTCTTAGTGCTCCTGGCTGGAAGTTGGCCAAGAAGAGTCCTTTACCTCTAATACCCGTCTCATTACTACCCAAGTCATATGGCATCCAGTGGTTTGCCTATTGCGTCTCGGTATTCTTCGACAAGTTCCATAAGCTTGATGTCGAGATCGATGAAGACGATCGTGTTGAGGTGTGGCCAAAGGCGACTCAGATTATTAACGACGCTTTTGCAACTAACCTTGTCGACCGGGTTTATGCGTCACCAACAGGGCCTAAAGGTCCTGTCAAGTCTCGTTTTGACACAGTACTAGTCCGTAAGGGAGCACCTTTGGGACAGGTCCAATTAGCTACTCCTTCATATGGCATGTCGCGTAAGTAATCACATAGCATATCCAGTTCATATACTGAATTAATCTATAATTCCCACTTTAGCTCATTATATTGGCCGCATACGACTCATCTTCAAGCTCCCCCTTCATTACAACATCCCTGATACTCTGGTACTAATTCAGAAGCTCAGAGTCACGTCATATACTCAGCCCAACAAACGGATGGGAATGTACAAAGTCGCCCGAGAGCGATATGCAGCAGCCCATGGCAAGACATACCAAGAGGAGATTGTTCCTTTATCATATATTCGCCGGTCTTGCCATCTGGTTCCTGATTTTGGTGGACATACACCGGTTATTGATGCATATACTCACTATGATGCTCTTGAAGCATATGAGGATTTTTATCTTAATTGTTTCTTAGACTTACATAGCTTCCAATTGTTGTTGTCTTAAAGATTGTTCTGTTGCTCCTCGGGTTCTGTATCATGTTCGCTTATATAATGTGATTTGCATATTCTCTTGTTCCACACGGATATCATTGCATATATCACTCAAAAGTACCCCCAAAAGTATCCCAAAAAGTATCTATTCTTCATCTGCAAACGTCATATACATGATGCGAAAATAATAATAAAAAATAAAAGAGGAAGTCCGCACCCATGTATGTCTCCTTTATAAGGGAGATTAACACCATTTGTACACCGGAGCCGTCACAGATGGCTATTAGAGCCAGAGCTGCTGATTGACCCTGCTACACTCTCCCCAGAAGAGTGCCCCTCAATTCAACGGTAAAACCGCTGGTCAAGCATACATAGGTTTGGATACTTAGGTATGGAATTCCAAACCGTTGGTCCCCAGCCAAAATAATTGATTCCGGCTTTGTGGGTCGGATTGTGGCCCGTGCGCGTGGGCTTGTGGGACCATTTGCTGGATCTCTCGCGCCCACCACCCCCGCATACATACTCGTAAGTCTTCCATCTACTCAGCTTGCGCGTTCACAATCGTATTTAGGCTCATTCTAGTAATAAAATTCGCTTTCCGCATCTCCTTCTCCTCTTTCGCGACCCGCCTCCCATGTTTTCTATCAATGTTTTGCTCGTCCATCGCCTCTCGTTCGGTGAGTCTCTCGTTACTGTCTATATCTACGTCCCATTTATCGTCTCGATCTATCTCTCTATCTCTCTCTCTATTACTGTACCAAACCGGCAACGCGGCCCCTACCTGAGCACCATACCCTCCCCGGCGCGGGCAAGCCGTCGCATATTGACACCCACACCGCGTCTTCAGACTAGACGCGGTTACCGAAAGAGGTACGTCCTCTTACCGAGCAGGATCGACCACGACGAACTTCTAATGCCGCGCATACCAAATCCTAAACCTCCGCACGCAAACACCACCGCCTGCCACCAATATCCCACTTCCGACAACAATCCCACCCCCAATCCCATCTCCAATCACGCCTCTATCCCGCCCCCAAACGATACGCACTCGATTTCGCTCTCGAATCTACGCGCCCAAAACATCCACGCATGCCGGGGCTACTTGTATTTGCCGAATGAACCATAGCGCATGCCACCTCGTACTAGCGCTAGTCTCGTGTTTAGCTAGGCACATCTCCCTAGAGCGCCCGCCTCAATGCTAGCATTCACGTCGGCGCTGCGGCTCAAGGATACGCCTCGACTAAATTCTCCTCGCCCGATAATACACACTATGATTCCGTTCTAAGCGCTCAGGTTCGCCATCTCGGTGATACCTTCGAAACTCCTCCCGACCACCACGCCCGTCGCCCGACACCTCGCCGACACCTCGCCGACACCGCCTGGAGACGTGTGCTCATCGCAGAGACGCCGGTGCTCACTGCGAAACTCTATTTTAAATTCAGATTTTGCGGGTGGATGCAACGGCGCTCGACTCGGCTGTCTGGTGGATCACTCGAGCTCGAACTGCGTGCGTCTCCGCCGATTACAAAAGTACCGAAGACGATGAGCACTAATACAAATGCTGTGCTACAGCGAACTACCTCTGCGTCAGGCTCTAAACGCAAGGCGGACAATGAGGGGCTTGGGACCGCGAAGAAGAAGGTGCGTGCATGATATCGTTTTATTTTAATTAATTATTAACTAAATACTCATTAATTTTGTCTGTAGACTACGAAAAAGAAAGCGAGTGGGTTAATCATTAGCCGGGGACCTGGTCCTCTCCCTCGCTCCTCATCTGCGCTCGGCCACTCATCCCCCTCTACCTCCCGGCCCGCTACCGCCCTGGCTCAACACCCCCGTACCTCCCATACCCCTCCTACCTCTGACGGCGAATCATCTAGACGACCAACCATCTAGACGACCAACCATCTAGACGACCAACTATACGACAACCTCCCCAACCTTCCCCTCCAGTCCCCACAATCACCGACGCTCGCGCTCAAGGGGACTCCACACAACCCGTAGACCCAACACCTACCAGAGCCCCCAACCGAACTAGTTCTGTCGCACGGACCATACCACAACCCCAGTCATTGCTCAAAGGGAAGGGCAAGGCCCGCGCGCCAGGTCTTGGCTTGCCGGATTCTCGACAGCCTAGAGGTGTGTTGGAGGAGGATGCGCAGCTTTTAGAAGGCGAGAGGTGGATGGCTGGACAACGATCTGAACTAGACGCGAGGGAACGAGACAACCAACGAAGAGCGGAGGTGAGTGCGGCGTTGTTTGGATGGATAAAATTTTAATTGAAGAGTCATAGAACCCCCCTCTTCGAGTCGAATATCTGCCATCAACTTTACCTCTTCCGCTGTTGGTTCAACACCCGTTCAGAGGAAACCGAATAAACCGCGGCCGCCAGCAAACCAATCAAGCTCGAGCGTTCTTAGTCGGGTTGCACTAGGTAAGTCCACATTCTTTGAATTGCATCTATTCTAATCCTTTGCGCAGACTCGATAGAACCAGTTCCTATCAGCGATACCCCCGTGATCGTTCGAAATCGAGAAATCCGACAAGTGTCACAGTCACGACGAAGGAGTAGTCTGAGCTCGCGAGGTAAGCGTGCCAGTCATAGTCTCAATTCGGGGTTGCTTGGTGCGCAGCCCAGCGTAGATTTCGCCTGTGTTTAAAGCCCATCGAACTCGTGCTCTTTGTTTCATATATCTCTGACTGTTTTGCTAATATCATGTTCGTTTTACAGCTTCGCCACATCCTTCCGTGCCGCCTGATACCTTTTTCCGACACGTCGACCCCGATTTACCAGACGACCTCGTGGGACTCGGACCACGCCTTGAGTCAACTCCGCCCCTTGTTTTCATCCGCATTCTCCCTGCCTCTCATCTCCTGCATCTATGTCTCTTATATTACATCCTATTTCCACTGGAGCATGGGTAGGGATTTCCAGCCGTTTTCTAGTAAGCCCACCTAACGTTAATCGGACGAGACCTGTACTAACAACACACATATGATTAGGTGAATTGTAATATAATATTAATCGCATGAATAGTAGTATATTACATTGCTATTTGCGTAAGCCGGATCCAGATACCAAAACCGCCAAGAGCGCCAATGTGCCGAGTAGCCCCGCTACTGAAGATAAACAGCCGAAGAGGCGGGCCAGAGACGGAAGATTGATCTAAACGTTTGGCTGTTGAGGATTGTTTCACCCATCTTGGTCTCCCGAACGAGCACCCACTCATTTCCGTTTCGTACCGACTCTTACTTCCCTCTGCCTCCTCGAGTCTCAACATCGACAGGCGATTCAACCCGCGTGGATGCGAAAAGCATTAGAATAATATGGATGTTTATCTAGCTAACTCCCCTGTGTCTCTTAAAATCGTCTCCGGACCTGCCCCACCGATGACACCCCAAGGCCGATGCGTATGCCGATCGACGCAAGGCCATCTCAGTCGGACGATTCTACGCGACGAGCGGGTTCCGACCGCATGCGAGGGGTCATGGGTTGGAAGGCGAGGATGTGGGCGCAGGACGATGGAGGTGTGAGGCTGAGCGGGTGGGTGGGTGGAAGAAGCGCGAGGAGAGGGTTGGTGGGCTTGAAGACGAGAGGGTGAAAGGGATACAAGTGGGGATGAAGGCGGGATGGGTGCGGGTGTGGGTATAGAACTGGACGAGGGCGAGATGGAACGAGCCAAGTTTGGAGAAGTGTCGGAAACTAGGACGAATGCGTGGGCGTATGGGAGAAGGAGTAGGTCGAGGCTGGGAAATAAAAGAGGCTAGCCGATGTTGAGAAGAAGAAACGGACCGGTGTTGGGATGGATGCGGTCGTGAGGCTGGGCTGGTGGAGTTTGCGCTGGGTTGGTCAGATACAGAGATGAAGGATGCGGAGGCGCCGAAGGAGGCAGAGATATCGAAGGGGAAAGGGCTGGGAAGAAGAAAAAAATGGCTCACGCCACGATCAAAGTGTGTCGATTCGATATTCTTTCCATTATGTTAATCAATTCGAACAGAGAAGGCAATCGAGCTGCAAGTCTAAGACACCCGGCTCGAGACTCAAACCCTAATTCGGCGGGTTTAAACCTAACGTGAGAAATCCTATATCCGATTCTCCGTACCGAGCAAAAACAATGTCGCCTCGGCAAAATCTCCTTCCCAATCGCCCCGCCATTCCCGTCCCGCACAAATATTTTGAAGCAAAATCGTCCTCGAAAGCCGGGTAGTCGAGCATTGTCCTGACATCCAAGCCTCCAGTTCTTCGAATCCAAAACCACTACACTTACCGAACAAGATCAAGTCTGGCAAGATCCACTCGCGCGTCTCTTCTGCGAACGGGAGTTCGTTGATCCGGGCACATCTTCGAGAGCTTCCGCCCTCAACAATTGTGTCACTTGAACCAGAAACTGTAACGCATACAATCAAATTTCCTGTATATACGGAGATTATAGATTCATAAAGTTGCAAGACCGAAAGTCTAAACAGTCAATGTACGCAAACAGAACGGTGTTCCGACTAGACGAACCTAGGCCCCAGATAACCCCACCAAGAAATTACCACCAGAAATACCGGAAACGTCCACAGTAGTAAAATCTTCGATAAGCCAGTTGTTGACTAAGTCAGGTCAATAAAAGTGAGTCGACAGAAGAAGATGAAAGGTTGATGGGCCAAGAAGCCACATATGAGAATAGATAAGGCGGCAGCTCAGGGTATGCTCGCGCAAAGAGGTTGAGGATGATGGTCGTGTACATTTCAGGGATTCGATCTCAAGTGAGCCTTATTGAGAAACAGAAAGGTTACAGGGAGGGATTCAAAAGGACATAGAGCAGATATGCTCGAGCTGGTAGGATTATTTGAGGGTTCGGCCTAGGTTTGCGTGAGCGTGCTACAAGAAGAGAAACCTCAGCTCCGAGTTGAAATGAATGTACAAGATCTGATTAGCCTAGACTGAGTAGAATGAATATAGCGTGAGTAACAGTACTTAATTAGGAGCTTTAAGTAGCCAGGCTTATACGTGAATCAAGGAATATGGTGCACAGGTATGAGCGAAGGGGGTGGTCAAGCGTGAGAGCGGGGCCAGCGGGCGCTTATGAGAGCTATTGCAAATCACCGCTCTTTGTTTTGATCCACCACCAGCTGTCCTGGCTCTTCGACCTAACGATGCATATTGAGATTCAAATCTCTTCTCTGGTCTATACTCAGGAGCGTTGTCGGGCTACCAGGAACTCGTCTTAGACTTGCCCGAATAACTACCCTTCAACACATATAAACCTCGGCTGCGAAAAACTCTTGGAGCTGCCTTCGTTGGGCCGCAAAACGGCATCGACATGGAAACTAGACGATCTCAATGCGTAACTTTAGACTCAGATCACCTCAAATCCTGCTGATCGTAGCCCGCTCTCATTCCTCCACTATACGAGATCCAAATTCGCTGCCTCCAAACGATCCAACGCTTTCACCTTCCCCACCAGTCACGATATCTGACAACGTGCAACCAGCGAACTATCTGAATCGTCACTGTTGAGCACGCTACTGGACCTTGGTTACGCATCTGCCAGTAGAACCTTCCCGACCTCACGCCGAAACGAGGTCGAAGGCCGGCATCCAGGCTGGTGAAGCACGAATGACGGATTGAGTCGCCAGCGCCTGAGGGCGAAAGTGATACGAGCCGATTGTTGACGGACGATTCTCGGGCGACAAACATGGAGACTGTGACGCTGGGGGAGAGCGATGGCAGGCTGGAGGGCTGGGTTGGCGAGTCGGATATGGGAGCGGTTCTAGGCGAGGAGAAAGATGGTATAGCCGAATCTGCTTGTGGAGGGCGCTGTGGTGAACCCCGAGCCGGAAGAATCCTGACCAGAGCCCAGGACGAGCGAGACCGCTCTCGATCTGGCTGTCGTATGGCGAGGCGATATGTGACGGGACCGAGACCGGTAAATCAGCGAAAAAATGATAATGGCGCTACCGGCTAACCGGACGCTTATACAGCCTCCTCGAATCACTGGTACCCCTAGATACCGCTCCCAACAATTATTTGGCCAGGATGCCACTCTCGCTATGCTTCTCCATTCAATCTTATGGCCCACGCCTCGCCTGCGCCCCTACATCTGATATCATCGCGCCTAGCCCGCCTGCGTATACGATCAACAACCGGGCTCTGGCCACTCAGGATATGAGCGTCACCTGTACTTGTGTATCCCGCCCTCTCGCCTCGTTCATACCCTGTCTCGTCATTTATCTGGGCCCGCCGCGCAACAAATACTCCTTGATGCGATGGACAACGACCCAACTGAGCGTTTTGCAACTGTACGCTAGTCAGGGCCAGACCTCTGCAATCTCATCGACTATCCGTTTCTCAAATTCCAAACCCAAGTCCCACATCTCTACCACCGCCAGATCTAGAGGCCATTAACAGCACCCTCCAAAACTGTTCTCGCGTAAGTACACTATTCGTGCTTTGAAGTGCCTAACAACAATCCTTATAGTATAATCCTGATACGCAACGGTTCCAGGAAATCCTCAATCTCCTAACCTTTCCCTGGCCTGCACCCGCTACTCGGCTTAACGACCTGCGCTTCCTATCTCGACCCCATAATGCTCGAAGCGGAAGCCGATTCCGGTGATCATGCCAGTATTTCAAGACTATCGGTTGGAAAAATGTGATACCCGGAAGAGGTTCGGGTTACCGATGCGCTGGTGACCCCTAAAAGCTCCCCAAGGTTAGACTCTCCTCATATTCACTCCTGAGCCCGACTCAACACCCAAACTCAAATCGAAGTCCGAACCCACCGTTGCTCTTCCGCTGAAATGACATCGAGGACCACCATAAGACCGAGCATTGGCCGAGTCGGCGACGTCTAGGGATTAATTAAATCGACCATTCGACACGTGAGAGAAGACGGGGCGGTGTGCAAGCGAAGACCAGGGGGGCTGAAACGAAGGCGGAAACTAATGGTAAAAGGAGTGGGGTAGAGAGAAGAAAGATCCTATGTTCTACAATGCCAAAATATACAATTCTTTGCCGCCTCCCCGAAAAAACCGGACGGCAAAAGAGTTCGAATCGTATAATCGATTATTTGAGTCACGGCGTATCATTGTATCAGTTCTGTATCGCTCGGGTTTAAGCCCGCCGGAATGTCTATCTTCGATGCTCAGGCAGGAAACTGTACATAAGTAGCACAGAGTGGAACCATAGACTTTGAAATATTTCATATCTAAGATCAGTCTAGTTTGCTCATCGTTGAAGAGCGGGGTGTATGCGCGCCTCTCTTACCAAATTGGTAAAACTCAAGGGGTGTAAAAGACAATCGAGACACATGGCCGAAGCATTATGCAGGATTGCACCGCCAAGAACGCGTGAGTTACACATGTAATCACAACCATACTACTTGAATCAAACGGCTCGTCCAATGTTTATTACCCACCAATTTCGCCAAACCGATGCAAATAGTCACCAGGGCTGGTCTGTAACTGCTCCCTTTCGGAGATGGACCTCAGCTGAGTCTTTCCTCCTCACTCCTACGAGGTCGTCCCGAACAGCAGCCACTCGCCACATCATGTGATTACATAATCGTTCAGCTGCTTGATGGGTTGAATCTTACGACGGACTTCTAGACCAAGCGCAGTCTCGTATTTGGTAGCGAGGCTTTACGACCATAGATATATGGATCAAACAACGCTTATAACTTATTTATTTTACCGTGCCTGACCGGGAAGTGGGATGTGACCGGGAAGTGGGACGGTTAAATTTCTTCTATGAATGAATTAACATACAAGCTTCAAACTTATATCATGAGAGCACGCATATACGTGGAGTATACGCAAGCAAAAACATCGAAAGTTATGAAGAAGAAAGAAGTACTACGCTAAATCTGCTGATTTCGTACCTAATTTCGCGTCAGGAAAAACCCCCGGCGCAAATTTGCCGTTATTTATCGCTATTTACCCATTTACCCCGTTTGCCAACCCCCCCCTGTAACTGACTGTTATTTACCCCGTTTTCCCCCATTTGCCCGGGGAAAACCGGGGTAAATGGTGCAAATTCAATGTAATTTGCACGGGGGCTGTGTAATATGATGAAACACGCCAGGTTTTCCAAAAGTAGGCAAATTTGCCACCGGGGTTTTTCCTGACGCGGGCCAGAAAACTTTGACTCGGTGGCTGAATCTTCCTCTGAATCCACCGAATCCTTTGTAGACTTATTCCAGAGCTGCATAGGCACGGTTCAAGTCTTTCTATCTTCTCCTTGACTGTGTCCTCTTCCTTGGCCTTGGCCCTATGCTCGTGTGGTGACAGCACCTTGGGCACATGATTCAGCCTGCTCTCGTATTTAACACCTCAAGTGCCTCCTCTGCATATAAATCTACAAATGACCAGTCCTAATATCTTTTCCCTCTCTCTCCGCTGCTCCTTGTCTTCTATCCACCCTTTTATGGAAACGCGGAGTGACAAGCTCGGTTTCCGGCCTTCTCCCGCCACGGAAGACCCTATTGACCCTGTGGCAGCTTGCGTAAGTGATCACTGGCATCAAACCCTGAAGGGAATGTTTGGCAGCTGGCTCAAAAGTAAGCCGCCGACCATTGAGACCAGGCGCGTCGGGCTGCCCTTACTTGGATCCCAGTCCCTGTGGTGAGAGTGCGAGGGATGTGTGCGGTAAATCAGACTGTTGTAGCTGTAGAAAGTGGCTGTTTACCCGCTGTCTGTTTTGGTACGGCAGAACGAGACAGAAAGAACTCTGACCGCTCGGCTTGGTGCAATCCGCCAGCCGGTGAGGCGAACTGCTCCGTCGAAAACGAGTTTTGAGACTTGATTTTTTGCGTGTACATAGTAAAATATCTAAAATACATGAATTCTACTCGAAAACTTCCCCAGCATCACAGTGGGTATGTACGACAGGGCGCGCGGGGGGGGTGTTTTTGTAGGAAACCGGCTCAGAAGCCTTTGGTGAGTGCATATATTCATGTTTCTATGGGAGTACGCAGACTGGAACTCAATTTTTTTGGCTCATAAGGAGCTAAACGCCATCGCTGAGGACTTTTCCATCATCGGCACCTTCCAGGAACCGCAGGGGCAGCCGGTTAAGTTTGACGCTTTGAAGGCGACTCATCGAGGCGACCGAGAAAGCGATGGGCCACTCGGCATACCTGTAGCAAATTGACATCGTATGTAGAATACACAAAACAAAGCAGGATGTGTTAGCGATAGCGGGCATGAGATATGAGGGGACACTTGCCTTCTTCACGAACTGTTTCCTTCAACTTAAGATGATCGTTTGGATTGTCTCGCCGCTGAACCACCTTGAAACCGAGCAGGCTGAGGACTTCTTGGACTGGCATACCAAGGCAGGGGACGTAAACCCGGCAACGTCATACCCGAACCTCGTCTGCAAAAGGGATTTTGCTCGTTGAGAACCGAGCCTATGGTGAGTGCTCGCTTAACTCGCGGAGCGCTCCGTGA
>WSTJ01000104.1:0-43510 GCA_019623705.1 Ceratobasidium sp. 428
GCACAGCAAATGATCCAGGCACGAGGGAAAATCGAGGGAAATTGGATACCCCCGCATTGTTATGAGGTGTGACCGACCCGGTTTGCTGAAACCGGGCAAATTTGCCCGGGGGGTTTTTCCTGACGTTCATTCGACACTAAATTAACGATTAAAAAAAAAAAAAAAAGAGAGATAATGAACCTGCTTGCTCATTTATTGAGCAAGTCAGGAGCCTTGCTCTTTGGTTGAGCACAAAAAAGCCAAGGTATTTCAAACACAAATGAATAGGACTGTATGCATTTCAAATTGTACACTGTATTGTTTTTTGACCGTTATTTTCCGCTCATTCTTGTGTCAACGTGATCTACACTCAAAAATACCCCTAGGGGAGGCATCGGGTGGTCTTTACAGAAAGGCCTGGGTGCGGTTCAGAGTGCTCAATCTCCTCAAAACCCTTCGTGTGAGGCCGCATGGCACACATGTCAGACCTACATATGGTAATATGACTGAATCCATGATCGAACTGATTGCAAATGACCCCGCACAAGAGCCAAAAGAGCCAACATGAACCTGGTGTCTCAATTTTGAAAAAACAGGTTCCTCTGATGAACCTCATCGCACGAATTAATGTGTGATCGCTCCGCTCAAAAAACATATCGAGTGCCACCACGTGGTGAATCACCACCACGTCATGAATCAAATCTTGGAGCTAAACGCCGACCAACGGTGATTAGTATTTTGCATTGATTCATTTGATGGTGGGTCACGAGGAGGGCTGACGCGAACATTGTCACTGTCGTCTCTCAGCATGCTCTGAATGTACGAGCATAGAATTTCGGCTCCTGGATGTTATAATATATCTTTATGTCTATGTCAAAAATTGTAAGGTTTTGCAGTCTTATCACGGAGTTGTGAGTCGCACAAGTTTTTTGAGTCATGTGGTGGTGGATGACTGTACTATTACCTACGATATACGGCTGAGTGTCGTGCTAAATTACGGTACGTGTGATGGGTCTTATATTCACGCTGCTAATTATTGCGTGTTTCGATTTGGCATCCCAATAGTGCCTGTCTGTTAGCCACAGCTTGTTGTCTGCCCACATGCGTACGGCGTTAGTGTAAAGTGCCCTGTGTTTTGTAGTGGTAATACATGCATGTTGCTGCCGTTATGAGTGCAAAACCGTCGTCAACGGTTTGGCGTAAATTTTGTGAACAAAGCAATTGCTCCGTGAGACCTATGAGCTCGTATCTCAAGCATATAATCCTCATATAGGCGATATACCTGGCTCATGACGCTCATGAGCACCCTGCTGAGCCTCATGAGCCTCACGAGCACCATGAGCCACCAATCGGGCGCTTGTGAGACTCATGAGCACGAGTTGCACGCTTGTTGGTGCTCCAACAGAATACGGACATCAGGAAAACTTGGATCTTTCGTTAACCAAAATTGACTTAAATTATGTTTAATTTATGGGTTGAGGGAATTAACGACTCTCCAAGATTCGATAAGCTAAATTTAACACCCCTGGTCTCAATTTAGCTGAATTTAGCCAAATTTATGCAAATTTAGGGGGAATTTACCCCCCAGTTATTTTCCCTCCAAACAACCAGTTTTTGCCCCCATGACTACCACAGCCTAGTAGCACACCAGGGATGAGTTTTGGGGGTGTTTTGCCCACCAGGACTCAATTTATTCAATTTACCTAAATTTTGCTAAATTTTGCTAAATTCACAAAATCTGCTAAATTAACCTAAATTACAGCCCCAGGCCAAAACTAAAAATCCAGATTTTCCTGACGGAGCACTCATCACGACGGCTTTTCTCAAGGAGAAAAAACCGTTTTGCAGCCGTCAAATAACAAGTATTAAGGAGGTCCAAGAACTAGTCAAGAAGGAGACTCTGGTTGGATTCATTTTTGATAATGTTGATAGAGCTGTGGGTATTGCAGAACCCGTCCTTGGGAGACATGGTGCGCATATATATTGTAATTGGTACTATGCTTAGATTCTAGCCGCTAGTGGTAGACACACTGATCAATGGAACATGTGTTACGCTGTTTAATCTCTACGGTGCTACGGAGGAAGCTCTAGATCAAGCGAGCGCACATGCGGCATTCATGAGTGCTGGTCCCCTAGAGCGAGAAGATATCATTTTTTCCCCGGACGAACGAACACTACACCGTCAGCTAATGATTCGTACTATCCTACGGATAATTGTCTGCCACGGCGGCCAGCCGTTTACCCAATATCTTCCCATACTCGAAGCCACTCAACCCTCGACAGATCAAGCGATACCTCTCCATTAATCACAAACCTACCTGCTCCCCGCACTGGACATTAATGAATCTTCCATCGACGGCACAATTGACATCATGAGTGGGTTGTATGCGGCAGTCGGGATGAACATGGCAGACCAAGGATTTCAACGCCGGACCCAATTCGTTGCTGGAGACCACAAGTCAGTCTCAAACCTACGAAAAGGCAAAGAGTGTCGCGCTGGCCACGAGGGCCCAGAAACCTCCTTCATAAATCTCACATGCGTAATCGGCTTTTTTCATTTGCTCATGACTGCCGTTACGGGATTTCTTATTCTCCACTTTGGGAAACCAGCCAGTGGTATACACAACGCGGGCTCACTATACTACCACAACCGATTGCTTGAGCGGAAGCCAATAGCCCTCAATTCGCCAATCCACTATACACAGGCAAGAAATTTGATCAGTGTCTCTCTGATTGCTCGCGTACTCCATCGTCTCACCTTGGTGACATCCTGCGCTTCGATTGAGGAATACGCACGGCATTCGTTCGAAATTGATGTTGGCTATGACGATAGTATTCGTGAGACTGGCCACGACGGGTCGAATCTCCCGCCTTCCTGGAGCCAGCTTGTTGAGGAAGCCACCAAGATATATGACCAATACGCTATTACACGCACCGTTGAAGCTCTACGCAGAGCCCGAAGGTTTGCCAGCCCGGCCCCGGATGCCGGGGATATGGTCTACGAGAACGCCTTCCTATTTATGCGAGATATGCTTAACCTGCAAGAAATACACTCAGCTCAGGTCAAGCGCGGGGACTCTGGACGGATCGTGCTTGCCTTGAAAACCTACGCGTTATCTTTTCGCGGCGCAGGTCGCTCCCACTATGCAAAGAAGACCTTGAATATCCTTCACCACGTCCAGAAGGTATGGCCTGCACCTCTTCGGTGAGCATACATTCAATATATTAGGCTGTAATAGGGGACTAACCTTTGCATCAGCAACCTCATCCTAAACAACTGGTTAATCAACACTACTGGTCGTCCGAGCTCTTGGATTGGCCTGGATCTCCATCAGGAGCATAACGATCTATTCACCAAGGTGAGGATAAACCCGAGGCAGTCAAGGCGGCGAGCTTACCGTATCCCAGACGTTATACAGGGCCCACAGCAGTAATTTCTCGTGGTTCTGGTTGGCAACAATCTCGCCATGCGTTGAAGCACTAGGCACGCTCAAGAGAGACTTAAGCGGCATGTTTGGTCGCTACCTGGGCACATCCCATACGTCCCTGACCTGACGGCAGACATAAAAAAACTGATGTGTAGCTCGAACAACGAAAACGTATATCGCTTACGGTTGGGTCGGGTCATTGAGGGCGAAAGTTCGCCCGTGCGCGACGCAGAAAGCGTCAAACTACGCGCATTATTAGATGGTAGAACCTCGAGACTCAAAGAATACAATAAATCGTTCAAGCTAACTCAAGAGGCTTACCGATTGCCAACCGTTTTCGAGATGTCTTCGCACACATCTTTAACGGTACCCCAACATCCTCGCGGCAGCACATCAGCCGCGCACCCGATTAGCGTATGCTAGAATTCCCAAGACGATGCTGCAAATAACGAGAGCGGTAGCAGCACAAGCAGCGAAGAGGACTTCGAGTCAGGGAATGAGCCGGAGGATGAATCGGAGGGCGAGTCTGAGGTGCAAGAAGGGTTCGCCGATATTGATCCCACTGGAGACGACCCCGCAGATGAGTTTTTCGCTCGAGCGCGCGCGATAACACACGCAGACGGCGGTGAGTAAACGGAAATCGTGGAAGCAGCAGCTAAACTCACAAGCGCCGTGATCCAGATGACTAATCGTGACTCTCCGTGACCTCACATACGCATCACGCGGAATCCTCAAATTCTGTACAGCACAGTTTCATCCTTCACTCGGGGCTCGATGGTATTGGATTAAGTGTAGATATGTCTGCGATACATTTGGCTACATTACCGCGCGTACAGGAAATATACCGCGTTATATCACTCAATAACTAGTTAA
The DNA here is from genome assembly GCA_019623705.1 of Ceratobasidium sp. 428. NCBI lineage: Eukaryota > Fungi > Basidiomycota > Agaricomycetes > Cantharellales > Ceratobasidiaceae > Ceratobasidium > Ceratobasidium sp. 428. The sequence goes on from WSTJ01000104.1 coordinate 4,281, forward strand.
TGACCCACTTCTGAACTCAGTGTTGTCGCTCTGGAGGGGAATCAGATGTTTCGGGCTCGCTCACAATGTTGGTGCACATCCACGGCGAGGAGATGGCGTTGTGGCGGCTTGACGGGGGGACGATTCGAGGCATCAAGCTGAATTCGACTAAGTCAAACTGAAGTGGATCGCCGAACTTGCCCGGCCGAACTGACTATGCGAGTTGGACCAGCCGTTCTGGCACGAAGTGTGTCTTGTTTGTTTGGTCGCCCCGTCACGTGCCAGAACGGCTGGTCACGAGCCTAGTGCGCGTGAGGTAGGATCAGGCGAAGTGCGCCTTAAGAGGGTCTTCCATCCCGGGAGAAGCGTGGGTGTGAAGCTTGTCACTCCGCTTTTCCATAAACCTCCCGACGTTTTCTGGCGCTCGAAAATATTTTCAATGGCCAGCGCGTACCCGACCGTAACCCTAAAACTCTCAAAACCTTGCTTCGATACCCGGTTCATGGTTTGAGCTTTCGCGGAAATTTGTGCCGCAACGTAAGTCCAGTCGGCTGGGGTACAAACAGTCAATGATTCACTCCTAGATCTCCTGTATAGCTTACAAAAAGGGCGGAAGTCAACCTCAATTCAACGACAAATGGGTCCTGTGCAACTTGTTTCTCAAACACCCGGAGCTCAAGAAGTGTGCTTCGCCTGGATGGATCCGCAATCACTGTGCCAAGCGATTGCAGTCCAAAACTTTTGATCTTGCCAATCCTCGGTAAGTTTTTTATGCTTGATTACAATTGAATCGTCGCCGATAGTCAACTGATTTGACACAGACAGCGTGAGGCACCCAATCTTGATCATCCTGACGCGCCCAGGACGCACCACGCGGCGCAGCGTGTCGCAGTGTTATACGAAGACCTCGCTTTACCGGAAACCGGTGATGTAGCTTTCCAAGGCTACATGCGGAATGAGATATTCGTCGCGGTAAGCTGTTGTTTCTTGTTATCTTCTTGTTGCTGACACGTCGTAGGCGATGCAGGTGATATTTGCTGGTCTTGAGTAGGGGATTGGCGGCTCTGGATCTGGGTCCGGCGAACGAGCGAAGGGAGCAAAGGCCGGGATAATAGCGGTCCCCCTGCGAATATAGCATACGTTGCAGTGATGGTACGTAGTTTATTGATTCAGAAGAGAATATGCATAATTACTAGTTACCTTTTAGCTGCGCTTTGTACTTCGCCGACCCGATAACTGGTATCACATCAAGCCAGGCCGGAAGGACAAGCGTTATAACTACAACGCATTCTACCTTGCAGAAGTCTCGTTCCTTGAAACACCAACATACGTTGAGGAGATGAAGGAACTTATATATTTCTTAAGCTGGTGTGTATATTAAACTATTCCGAAGCTTTGTTTTCGTAATTGACGCTGTTATAGCGCTGTGTTTCCGCACTTGTACAATCATCCACGCACCTTGGCCATTCCGGGTGGTGCGATTATGATTGGGTTGATTGCCGAAAGCAGAGCGTGTTCGTGTCCAACAAGAAGCTGCTGCCCGTATATCTTGTTGATAGTAAGCTTGCAACAGGCGGTCGTACGGTCCTCACCACAAACCATGCCGAAATTACACCTCGTGCGCTAGCATCGTTTGCATGGGATTGTTACTGGACTAGATCAGGCAAACGATGGCTACTTCTAAAGATGGACTCGACCGTCTCACGGTATCGTCTGAAGACGCAACAGTGAGTCAGTTTGTTACTGGGCTTGGAGCGTGTTTCTGACTTTGGCGCTAGATTGCTCCACCGGATTGGTCGGACGTGGCTTACGGCCTTATTACCGTTTCCATACATACTTACAAGCGTGCTACAGAAGTCGTGAGTTGTTCTTGTCATGGTTACCTCTCATACCTCACAAGCGCTTGCACAGACCACAAACGACAATGTACATTTTCGCTCTCTCCTCCGCGTCGATCCACTCTATTGCTCTGCCGCGTTGTTGTTAGCTCTTGGCGGACTCGCCCTTCTCCCGTTCTACCAGACTCAGGCCGAGCTCGACATACTGGAGCAGGAACAAACGGAGCGAGGTGCGTTACACCTTGAAAGGATACGAGCATGTTGTTTAACAGTGTCGATAGTTTCACGAAAGCGGCTCCATACTCTCCCAGCTTTGTATTCGACCTTCCTACCGACGTTGAATCACGAATCAAACATGTTATCAATGTTGCTTTCTTGCCTGGGTTTAACAACCCACTCTCGAAGTATTGTATCAATCGGGACTCAGTAGCACAGGGTACGTCCAAGTCTATTATTATCGTCAACTATTTTCCTAATTATCTTATACCAGACGACTCCACGAAGTCCTCAACACCACATCCCTCATCACAATAACCCTCGACATCCTTACCCGCACATAGCCAATCATCTCGCACACCACATCCCTCCCCATGACGCTCAAACTCTCACACCATGCCCTTCCACACTCGGTGTCGTCCTTGTCACAACACTTAACGCCATCCTACACGTCGACCAATCGGGCGGGGTCGTAGGCCGAGCGGTCGACGGGTGGTCCGCGCACGTATCGCCTTTGACCTGCATCGCTGCGCCCTATACCCTCGCCATGGGAACTGGTCCAGAAGGTGTTGATTTAAATAGGGCGTCCGTGACTTGGATGTCAGGCGAAGAGACTGAGGCTGCGAGGTTTTTACCGAATGGGTCTGTGAGGAGTGTGCAGGTTGAACGAGAGGGACGGGTGGTCCATGCGTTGAGCATGGGGCCTGAGCTTGGTGGAAGGGTGGCAAAGGCTGAGAGGGGTGCGGTATGTGTGTTTGGGGAACGGTACGGGTTTGGTTTCATTGGGAGTGTGGATGCGGAGAGTGTGTTGGTTAGGGTGGTTGGAGGTATTGGGGCTAAGGCTGAGGATGAGCCGGAGGAGAGTGATGAGGATATGGGTGATGAGGATGGTAAGCTTTTGTTTTGGAAGATAGTTTGGAGTGTTGCGGCTGAATACACGGTTGTGGGTAGATTTGTATGGTGACGCGAATGCGCCGACGACTGTCAAAGCTGGCACGGCGTTGCAGCCGATTACGGGTTTTGCGGGTATTGATACATTGCCCGCGTATGGTGAAATTAATTCGATGGTGTTTTCGTTGGCGAAGAATGGGGTATGGTTCATTCTATTATTTCTTGTACATTTGAACTTATTCATTGCTTGATAGGACCGGTATTCGCCGGAATTGGTTGTCTGTACCGGCGCAGAACATGTCGGTGGATTCACCTTATTCCAAGTAAGTTATCATTCCTGCGTATCTCTTCGCACGACATGCTGACGTCCGAGATAGAAAGATCTTCCGTCTCGCACAAAGCGTAAAGTCCCGGCTATCGGCGGGGCACGTGGACCCTGGCCTATCGCGTTGCGCACCAAGTCGTCCGGCCCGGGAGAACTTGATACTGTAGTCGTGAGCACGGATTTGGCGCCTTCGCCTGGTATATCTTGGGTTAGTATCTCAGCCTTCTATCGATGAATCGTATTTCACTCAAGTGAGATGATGTAGATTGCCAAAACGAGTGGAGGCACAGCAGGAGATGTACAGACACTGGCCCGTACACCTGGATTGACTATGGCCGCCGGTCCGCTTGTCCAACAGGGTTGTATTGCGAGGATCATCACCAACTCGATCCTTTTGCTCGAACCTGGTACGCATCGGCTCATCACCTAAAATTAATTCTCACCGACCTATGGGTGTACAGATGGCGCTGGGCGTCAACTGTACCTCGACGCAGACGGGAACAAACCACCGGGGATCACTGGGGTCAGTCACGCGTAGTCCCGAAGCTTGGCCCAGACACTTACATATAGAAAGCGGGACCGAGAGCTGGGACTGGTGGTCGGGACATACAAGAAATGTACTTAGAGCTCAAGGCAATAAAACCGTCATTGACCGCCCGGCGCTTAATGTCCCGATCCGGTTATTGGCTCCGAGACTGGCGGGGTCAAACTTAAACCTAACCACCACCACATGTCTCTATAAGGCAATTCCCCCGACATTTTATATTTCCCTGCTCAAAGTCTTATACCATGATACCGTCTATATATTTATTATTCCTCTAACCTAAACGAGCTGAAATCCGTATAATATTTGGTCCGCGCAGGAGGCGAGCCTTCAGGTCAGGCTAATTCTCTACTTTACTAATGTATGTGGTCGAGGACTCACACTACGGTCCAGGGACACCGAGCATGCGACTATAATCAATAATATGGGAAGATAACCGTTGAATTTTACTATAAGGTTGTCAACGAGCATCGAAGCAAGTACGGTCGATACCTCGACGAGGGCGAGAACGCGCTCTTGGATCCCCTAATTGCTCCGCCTGCTCCAGCTCTAAAATTGCCCGCTCATTCTGTTCTAGAACCTACAGACAATTCACCGGCGCTCTCTGAGCTCGTACAAGCGCTGCATCTCTTCAGCCTAGTCCTGCGTCCAAATCCTCGCGCCCTCAGTATCTCGGGCTTAATATTTTGACTTTAGCCTCTGTAGCCTCGGAATACTCGGTACGTTTTGCTGACGACAAGGCCGAGCAACGCTAACGGGACGGCTTACAGGAAGATGACGACTTGCCATCTCCGGCCCACCTTGATCTTTGACGCTGAGTTACCAGACGGCAACTTTGATTTGGGCATGGTGAGCTCGCTTTCGGTGGTAGCCTCGCGAGCGGCGGTTCTTCAACGAGCAACTCTCCCGCAAACGACAGACTTATCACAAACAACGGACTCGTCGCGAACGGTAGACCAATCGCGAACGGTGGACTGATCGCAAGAGTTGTCGGGGGCGGCCGGGGGGTTGCGCCGGGAGCAGGCAGACGCGCAGGTAGTGTTCGCGCACTTCATGCATGGTAGTTCAAAGCCTGTTGACTTCACCCTGAGTTCAAGCCTTGAACAGGTTTTTGGGAGTGTCCTTGCGAGTGTGGACTAATACCTAATAAGTTGTTATTAAATCAACAGTGAATTAAACTGACCTTGTTTGTCCTCGTCATTGCTTGTTTCCATCCGACACTCCTTTCCATTCCTCTACTTTTCCTTCTTTTCCTCGCTGAGCTCGTAAATATCATTGTTCCAGTCTAAATCCTCCTCCCCTTTACAAAGAGCGTGACGTTTCATATCTAACCGGCTGTGAGTAAATATTCAACGCATTCTACGCAAAGTCACTGACCGAGCTCCTCTTGACACGGGTCCTTGTGTTTATAGGCGGACGCATTAGCGTTACCGTAAGCCGCGTGCTTGGACCTGTATCTGGCTAAAAACCCAGTGAGTAAATATTTTTATCAAGCGCCTGTGACTTATGTTTATCATGAAAAATCTTTTGGCAGGTGAGAGAGCGTCGCTCTTCTCGTCGTCAGAAGCCGGGGTTCACTTCATGTTTACACACAAAGTAATGTAACTCAACAAGACGTACATGCTCTTACATTTCTTCTAGGAGTGCGAACTCGACGCTTTGGCTTAGAACTAGAGCTTGGGCGATTGTTCTCGTCCTCGTCGTTCACATCACCGTCGAGATCTTCATCAACGACTTAAAAAGGTAAGCGTTGTTTGTCAGATTATAACACCAACTCACCTTTATGCTTCGAATACTGGCTGACCATCCTTAAGATGGTTTGCGCGGGCATATGCGCTGCATGCGAGAGTCTTTTGAACACATTATAGTCTACAAGTTAAGTGAGCTAAGCTTGCCAATCAACCTCGTCACTCACTACTAGGTTCGTTGCTTGATACACTACTAGAGGCCACGATTGGCATGCTCGAGCGATTGGCATTTAATATATATAGCTTCTTGACGATAGAACGTGTCGGAGTCGAGTTGTCTAGCGAGGTATATTTGATTCATTTGGTTTGGGGGTCGGGGTTTTGTAATTTAACATGTTGAAGTTTGTACCATATAGTAATATGATCCCTATTAACTATTTATGCGGGACTAAATATGAAAATTTCTATGACATGGTCGGGACTATGTCAGACTTAACGTGACTGAAGCCGGGACCCCGACATTGTCCCGACTCTGTCCCCAGCTCAAGTCCCGGGCAAGTCCCGGGCAAGTCCCGCTTAGTCGAGCTCAGTCCCGCTTGGTCCCGCTCAGTCCCGGCCCCCAAACGCGTGACCGAGGGGTGGGACCAACCATAGTGATCCCCGGTGAGCCCCGACCGAAAATTAAAGCGGCCTACGTCGCCAATCCGCTTATCGTTTATGAACCAGTTCTTCTCACTGCTTCGGTTGAATCTGACCCACGCCCCGCGACTCATCAGTCACTCCGAGTTCAATACGCATGTGCCTCGTCGTGATACAATTTGTATTGCCAAAAATCGTCGCTCACCGTCTGTGGTAGCTGAGTCTCTATTGAAACAACCGAAATAGAATCGGCTTGGTTGAATTTCGTGCGACGGCGCTTACTAGTGTCTACCTCCGCTAGCGAAATTTGGCAACCGGACGTTCACGTGACCTGTATCCACCCTTTACCGCCCACTCGTATACATCTCATATGTCGTCCCAGCAGCCTCAGAAACGCTCAAATGACGAAGCTGGCAGTCACCGCACCGGCAAAAAGCCGAAACACAAAAAGACCCCATCAGACGCCGAGTCAATTGTAGAGCTTAAGGTCCTGATTCAGAAATTCGGCAACGTCTTAGCAGACAATTCCCCATACTCCAACCCTGAAGTGTGTGACATCAGTAAACCGTTGTGGGCGTTCCATGGTTGGCTTAACACAGTGAGTATAATTTAGATGTTTGACCGATCTATGGGCTAACACTGTTTTACGATCAGCTTTCAAAAAAAGAACTATACTTCCCACCGCCTGAATTGTTACGTGCGGTGAAAACCGCCGTGGACCACGCTGGCTCGTACATGAGCCCACTTGGTCGCGCCTTAGACCAGCCAGAACCTGAAACGACTGATGACCAAGGCGACAACAATCCGAGGCGCGCGTGGTCTTATTATGCCCGAGAGCGTTACGGGCCCATGGTTGCCTTTGCCAAGTACGGGTGTTTGGTATTGTTGAGCATGCTATGCTGACCCGCTGCTTGTTTGTAGGAAACTAGCAGGCGTGAAGACCCTCCACGACCAGGCGACCCAAGTAGGCCGTATTTATGCAGCAAATGCGGTATTGCAGGTAAGAAGGTCACACCATTATATATGGTTTACACATACAACTACTGTAAAATCTGCAGATGCACATCGACCGCATTCAATGGAACAACAAGCTACTCAAAAAAAAAGATAGTGAAGGTACGCACTTCAATTCTGCTCCATATATTTGCTCACGTGAATTTTCAGCGAAGCACGATGTTAAAATATTGCGTAACAAGGTCCAATTTCTCATTTCAACTCATAGGATCGTCATCAGTCGCGATGTCGACAATCTCAGCATGCAACAACTCCTCGATATCGTCGAACGCGGGCAGAAATTCTTACACTATCAGAATGCCAAAACGTTCACCCTTAAAGAATTGGCTGAGGGTCATGAGTGTCCACCTTGCCTGGCCGACGCCAAAGTATATGGGCCCCATCAGCGCCCCAAATACCCCTCGCCACCAGATGGCACCCCACAAATCCCGAATCTTTTCCCCCACGGTGCCGTTACGCTTGATGAGTTTCAGAAGCACAGATTCCGCCTGATCACAGGTGGTACCTGCTTTGTCACGACGCAACCTGAAGGTTCAGAGATTCCGGAGTTGGCTCTCTTTATTGACTTCATTGACTACGAGAAGGAATCAGTCCAACACAAGTTACGGCTCGAGCGGCTGGCTTATCTTCTACATCTTGCCGCTACATTTTCAACCCCATGTGAGAGCAACAAGGCTCATCAAGCGGTCGACCCCGAGCTTCGTATGTGACTGTCTTGATTAGCTATTATTTATTTTTTAATTTCTTCTTTAGACGGTTTCATGGGCGTTCTTGGTCATCGACAGGGACTATACACAAAAATCCCTTGGGGGATGTATGCTCCTGCTGGACAATTTAAAAAAAAGCGGAAGGAAGATTGGGTCGACTTCCAGAAGGAATTTATGCCAGAACTTGCAGTACGTACTTTGATTATCTTTATAATATATTCAGCTCAATTTCCACTAGGCAATTATTAATGTCTTGTTTTTGGAGTCTGCCGCTGCAGAATGGGTGACAGAAGGAGCCATGAATTTCGTATTCAAGTATAGACTCCCACCTTTTGGCGCAACCTCAACGGACGAGGATGTGAGTAGATTTTCAAGACTATGAGATCTGATAACATGGCAACTATAACACAGACATGGATGGACAGTGCAGGATGTAGCTTGACTGTGTCCTTTGAAGGCAAAAAAGCCGGCGAATACCGCCTCCATTACTTCTCCAACGAGTGCCATCTCGACCAGGACAAGTATCCATATGTTTTCAGCGTCTATGTATTCGTCGACAAGCTCACAGGAAAACTCATCACAGACCCCAAGAGGATTCAAGAGTGCATTGAGGGAGGCTTCCTTATTTGGCCAGATTTGCACTTGGCACTCAAGATCGTTCATTGCACTGGAGTTGTTATGTTGTTCTGGCGTGGCACGCACGAACGCCACGGCACCATTCTATCGGAGGTTAAAGACGATACTGTGCGGCGCATCGGAACTTCGCTGCAGGTGAACAAGAGGCTGTTTGGCGCCGTTCAAAACCATTATCGGCGTTTGGAGGAGTATGATGACTGGGTGGTAAATGGCATGGAAGGTGCTGCTCCAGAACGTCCCGAGCTACCAACGGACCTTAGTGATTATGTTGTGATGCATGAGTAGTTGAATTGTACGCCCACTGAGCTCTTGAAGTGTAACATATGAGATCTACTTGAGCCTATTGTACCCAACTGAATTGCTATAGTTATAGTATCGTATCTCCAGGAGGATACCGGATGCTTACAACTGTTACTGTCTCTATCGTACGGTTCTATCTCTATCGTATGTATTGGTCTCCGTTCTGTATCTTCACTTTGGAGCAACTCGTATATTACCTCCATGCCGCTTTTCTTACGTGATCGCACTCGTATTGTATGACGGTTGACAAAAATAAAACAAATCATTTGTACAACCCGTATGATGCAAGGATAAACCATGCGTAGTACCAATCAAAACTACATATATTTCGAAGCTACGCCGCATACAACCATCCCGCCGCCCCCTACGTCCGCGGCCGCACTATTCAGGTCCATCCCTTCATCGCCTAAATCCACCTTTCCAGCGCCCGCATCCATCTCTCCGTCGCCCACGTACATTAATTTATCACCTACACCCATCCCTCCATTGTCCGGGTTCACCTCTTCGTCGTCCAAGTCCACATCCGGGTGCAAAGCTCCCAGGCCGCCATTCTCGTCGACCTCGGCGTTAATCTGGGCAAGTAGCTGGACACGATGTTACGCTATTTGTCGCTTGCTGAGAAGATCGCCGTAGTAGAAGCATATACGCCGCCCATGATCGGCTCGGGGCACTGTAGAGTGGGGACTGGGGATGTCGAGAGCCGATCCTATGGGAGGTAGTTAGGAACAAGAAGTCAGGATGGATCACGTGCCCCATGCGGTGAGGCTCGCATTCAGTCTATAAGGCACGTTCTCGCTGAGTGTTGTCTCTACGATGGGGTCCGGGAGGTTCTTCGCCGCGTCTCCTCTTACTTCTCTTTTCCGCGCCTCTTCAGTTCAAAGAAAGGCCTTTCTGCGGTTATCTATTTTCTTTCTCGGTCCAATGCTTTCTCTAAGGACAGTTAATTCTTTTATCTATTGTTGTTTACGTGGTTGACTGTGTCTCTTTGCTCTCTGCTCCGTCTTGCCTGTCCCCTTCCCGACCTTTGACTTCCTCTTCTTTGACTTTTCTCGCCTCGCGTTCCTGTCCTGTTTCCGAGCGGTTTGACCTTGTGTTCATGTAGCTCGTTAAATATGTATTAAAAAAAAAAAAAAAAAAAAAAGGATGGATCACGTGCTGAACTTGTCGAAAGGACCCAAGGCCGGACTAGCCAGCCATTGATCTCCCGACCACATTCCGAGCCTCTAGTCTGCCTGCAGTGTCAAACCCGCCGAGATCACAGGAGCGTAACCTGTTTTGAATACTCCTCTAGGCCGCATGAGAATCCCTTGTGATGTATTACGGCGACGGCGCAGAGGGTATGTCAATCACGATCTGTACGCACCTAATTGAGAGCAATACTGTGGCCAGCTCAATCTTACCCGCTCCCTTTGGCTAGGCTGGCAATTTTGGTACCATGAACCGCATATGAGGCTGTCCTTGAACACCTCCGATTGACAAAATTTGATTGCCTTGTTCGTCCGCGGCTGGGCCACGCCCGCTTCTTGAATATGGTGAGTATTGTTTCCTTTACGATTCTATAATTGTAATGATATGCTAATGGGCTCAGTATATAGACTCAGCAAGCTCAAGCGAGCTTTAGGAACCTTTTTACTCGGTCTTGCCGCTCTTAGGGTACTGCTCCGGACTATATCATATCTTCTTTTCGGCTCTCATCAACACTGCGTAGCGACACCTAAAATTCATATGCCTTCCCCGCGCACTCCCGACTTTCCTCACGATACATCAACCCCATAGAGCTCCTCATTGGCTGTGATCCTCAGGAAGAAGCTCGCACTAGACTTGGCTAGGAGATAGGTGGCGTACCCTCAGATCTCTCTCATGCCGCCCTATCCAACCCACTCTCGAGTATAGCCAAATTGGAGCCCCAAGCTCCTAACGGCGCTCATTTTGCCTCCAACACGCACTGAGCGCAGAACCAGTGCAGCGGTCTGCATGTTCGAGCTCCTTGGACAAAGGTCTCGACCCCCCGTGTCGCACCACTAGTCCGAGATCATGCTTGCTTGTCGACCAAAGCAGACCCTGGTCCATGGAAACATCCAACGCTACTCGTGTCACGTCTTCTGGACATGCGGTCACTGCATCAACCAACGAGGCGGCGGCATGGGCCGCGACCTCAACCGGTCCCAACCACACGCCCCGGCGGTTCGGCAAGGCAATTCTGGAGGAACCTTTATTTTTGACCCCGCACGTCCGAAGTCCGCAACAGCAACGCCGGGCTTGACTACAACATTTGATGTAAGCTCGAGGCAACAGGAATATACTCGCTGCGAGTAGCGCCTTGAGTTTTATGCCGTTCGCGCCCGATTTGTGGGACAATCCGCCGCCCGCTCTCGCCTCCTCTCCCTCGGCCCGCCGTACCAGTTCTCCTTTTCGACCTGCGGCTCGTCAAAGCCCTTGGGTCGTCACTCAATGTTTGGTTGACGTCCCGAACAATCACGCCTGGAAGGCTATTTTGTAGGTAGTATTCGATCTAACCGGCCGATTTGCGCTGATCCAAGGTTCAGGCGCCTGCAGTTCGAGCCCGTACTTGACCAATTACCAACGTCTGGGTCCAGTACCGTACTCATGCGGATCCTACGAGCCGTGTCGAGTATTGTACTCACGCATACTCTCAACCTTCACGCACAAGAGCAGACTCCCAACGCCAACTTGCCTAGTTTCGACTGAAAGCCCTCGCGATGCGGGACCGCTCGAGGTGTTGTTCGCGTCGTCATGCTTGTCACTTCCCTCTCCACTCGGATTGAGCCCGATTACGGCGCTCGGTATGACGAAGTTTTTGGTGCTCTACACGGAAATCGGCGCATCAAGACTGCGCCTCGGTATACGCTTGGACGGAAAATGGTAAGCATCACTACCTCCTGGTCACTTATACTCTAACTAGAGACACAATAGTGTTCCGTACACTGCTTCGAGCTACTGAGGCTCGAGGCAACAGGGATACACGCGCTGCGAGTAGTGCCTTGAGTTTTATACCATTCGCGTCCGATTTGTGCGAATATCCGCCGCCCGCTCTCGCCTGCTCCCTCCTTCGACCCGCTGTACCAGTTCTCCATGCGGATTAACAATTGCGCGTCGAATCTGCATCAAATCGACCCCTCCTCGCCCCGGTCCGGAATATCCGGCGCAGCTCGTCTGCAAAAGTGATATTTCTCAGTGAGAAACTCACCTGTGGTGAGTACTCGTTTAAGATCGCGGAGCACCCGGTGAGAACGTGACTTGTTCTCACGGACCACTATCAGCTCGATCGGCGCTCATGAGACTCATGAGAACACCGGTGGGGCTCATGAGGCACTTGAGCGCTCCTATGTTGAGCTCATGAGGATCTTGAGCCCAAAGTAAGTCGCTCATTTAAGCTCAAATGTTGAAAACAAGTGCTCATGAGTCTCACTGAGCATCGTAACTTATATATACTTTATATATTTCGAATCTCCGTTCCTCGCGCACACAGAATAACAGTCAAATTTCATGCCATTATACGTGTAGCTACATGGATGTACTATGATACTCATTACTCGCATAACGTTCAGTGGCAACATCGCCAACGACTTGAATTAACATGTCGCATTAAGCGATGCACGCCTTTCACGCTACCGAACTATATGTGAGCAGCGAAGTAGTGAGAGAAACTATATTAGTACTTACCGGATGGCGAGCCGTTGTGTTTCGGAAATATTCGTGATCCACAAGCGGGTCGTTGTGATGGCGCGCCTAAGGTCTGGACATCGAGAGCAGAGATTAGCGAGCCAATCGACGAGTCGATAGATATCTTACTACTCACTTACTGCACCAAACACATTGCTTTGGTGTGTTCTGTCGATTTTAATATACGTAGGATTAATCTTGCTACACACCTGCAGTAATCCGAGGCGGGAAGGGATGTCGAGGGGATGAGGAAGAAGTCAACAGCAGGAGGTGTCGTAGATACGCACCCATGTTGGTGTACGTAACTCAGCCACGGAACTGATCGCGCCAAGATCAGTACTGCGGATTGATGAGATATACTGTTTTTGTATATCGGGGTTGCGCTGTTCTATGGTGTTCTACCATCCACGAGGCATCTCGAGCCACCCATATCTTCGAAGTCTCTCGCGCCCCCATCTCTCGCTCCTAACTAACCTTCCCCCTCCTTCGACTTACGCTATCGCCGCGTTTCACTCTACTTTGAACTTTACGACACAAGTCAGCAATCCTGAGCAAGCCGGTGCACCATCCGCTCATATACGCTACTCACTCGTTATGTCCCTCAATTACGATTATCCTCACGGTATATACCTTCAAACGTCGCTAGGTAGCATCTAATGACATGTTTCTTTTGTACACGCGAGCGAGATCTAATCCAAACGGCACAAACCACGCCAAAAACCTTGCCGCGGCGGCCACTAATTACGTCGTACGCACCTTATCTTCCTACGGCGTCGCTTCGCTGACCAAACCAACATTCTCTTTGTGGTGTTCCATAGCTAATTTATACTTATCAATAGATCTAGTAGCCTCGGATTCGTTATGATCTGTAAATACATGCACAAAATAATTCATAGATGTTTTGCTCGTACATAGATTTGGCGAGTCGGATAAAAACGGAAATTATGGAAGTTTCCCAATTAGGCCGCCGATCATGAGGCTCATGAACCTCACCGGGGAGCTCATGAAGCTCATGAGCACGCCGCGAGCTCATGAGTCTCATGAGCACGACAAATGTACTCACGGGGGTTAATGAGACATTATATCGGGCTCTCTGGAGCCCCAATGCCACGATTGGCGCAATCACGATCGATCACTACAATAAGATAACATGGTCGGTGAGCGCCTAAGATAAGGGGGGGGGTGGCTCACCGGCTCAGGCAGGTTTTGAGCGCTCATGAGCGCTCAAAGGGAAAATAGGATTTTGCAGATGGCTAGCATTTACACAAACCAGCTACACGCACGAACCCAAATCTTTACCAACCCAGCCCCCCGATATTGCCCACCCCTTGAAGTTGTCCTACCACGCCGCATGGGTCTTTTTGCGTCACTACTGCCGATTCCCACGAATCTTGGCCGCGTCGACCATTCTTTCACGATCACGTGAGGCTCTTCAAGAATTTCTACTTCGGAGCTACGCGGGCATGGACGGGATGCCACGTTCGAGTCATTTTGCGTCATTAAAAATTGTCGACTTACGGAGCTCTATTATTCATTCGAAACCACGACGATACGATGGCATACGTGAATACCTACGCCCCACCCAGGCTCGAGACGACTACTCCCATCAACTTACCCGAGCCGAATGAGCCGTATAATCTCAACTTTTATTCCCCCGTCAAGCTGTTGAAGACGTGCTGTGTCAAGGCTGTTCCGTTTATTGTACGTCTTTCATGATTCTTCCACGCTCTCTTCTTTTGACCCGATTCTATGCAATCAAAAGTCGCACATCCACGCCAAGGCTGTCTATGCCGCCATTACACAGTACCACAAGTCATGCATTTCATGCCCTGGCCCGACGTTTCGTCCTAGCGTGAATTTGAAGAAATTGATGAAGTGAGAGGGCGACGCGAGGCTGGATTCCGTTTGTTCGTGACGTTGAACAAGGATGGGTTGATCAAGTCAGACGAAGAGGATCCGGATGAAAGTACCTATCACTGTATTTCGCCAATTAATCAATAACATTTAAACTCACATCGCTCAGTTTTGAAATTTCTTCTAGGCACAATTGCATAGTGTGACGCTTCACGCGACCTCTCAACCATTAAAATTAGATTTATAATCATTCTTTTACCATACCAACGCACGCACGTCTCTTCACACGCAATCGGTCTGTAAATGCTATGCGCGCTCGATACGCCTAAAGACGGAGGGCTGGCGTGCGGAGGGTACACTGGCAGGCACATGCGAGTAATCAGGCGAGCGTGAGAGTTGGGAATGAAGTTGGGGTTTAAGATGGAGGGTTATATCAGGTTCGTCTCCGTCTTGATTTTTTCCAATGACTGGTCGTACGATATGGGTTAGATGGCAAAGACCTCTTCCGGCCGCGAAAAATCTGGCGCTCCCTACTGTGAAGACGATTCGTTAGGTCTTTCAGGCCGACATTCGGCAATGTTGGTGGTGTTTTGGGATGATTTGGAGAATGGTGGGAGGTCAGAGCTTGTAAGCACCGCACTTCACCCCCGAAAATCCAAAGCCTGTAGCTATACTTAGGGTCGATGTATGCTAGTCCCGATGGCTGAATAAATCCTTTTTTTCTGCCTAGGCTTAGGCTAGTAAATGGATCCACAGGATCCCAATCGGCAATAATCTCAATCCAACCACATGTCTAACTCCCTGGCGCCTGGGAGGTATTGAATTTCAATGTAGCCAATCGCTTCGCCTAATTTGTGTTGGCGACAACCACAAGGGACTCCACTCTCGACCGAGGGCGCACTCGAAAAGAGGGCTTCTTCGCAGTAACAAGCGACAGCAAGGGAACATTATGTGATACTACGAGCACTTTGGTGCCCGCATGTAGCTTGTGATTCCCAACGCGTATATCTTCAAGGTAAACTTTTTATTCACCCACAGTCCTGGCCAAGATGGGATTCTGAACATATAGCAACACCCCCCCAGATCATTGAGTGGAGCCTCACTCAGCTATGGCCCATCGATTTCGGGGGTTTTTTTTCTAATTTTTTCTGGGGGCTGAGCCTGTTACGAGGAAAAAGCTCCACAACACCTTACAACTTCTCAGTCTTTCATTAATCTACACGTTCCATAGAAATTTTCGTTTGAATGCAATCTTTTCTCGTTTTTCAATGTCGATGAGTCGCTTTAGGTGCCGAGTAGCATATATCGATCTGAGTAGGCTCGAGTTTAGGATATTGCTCCTCCTTCCCAGCGTATGTCACTTTTCTAACTTGAGTAGATAGATTATGTGATTGAATCGTTTAGCTTATCTGAAACTTCTTTTGTGGATCTGAATGTTCGCTCGTCCGGTTTTGCACCAAGATGATGCAATACGCGCAAGCCCGAGATCGCGACGCTCAAACTGCAATATCTAGAGCAGGTCTTGAAGACCTATTAACCCGAGCGCCAACCTCCCTAAGAAATAGTGTTGAGAGCATCATGGACCAAGAGAGAAAATGGTTTTAGGCAGCAAACACTGACTACAGCAGGAAAATGGACCCGCGCTCTCTAGGTCTCGAGAGGCGGTTGAGCAGGTTGAGAGTGCTAAAATAAAAGTCCAATCCGTGAGCCCTTACGAGTGCTCGCCAGAGCTTGAAAACGTGGGGCAAAATTGGCTGAAAACTCACCTATTTGCAACGGCTGAGGTCCGATTCCAAACCGAGAACGGTCGTTCCGCCAGCGTGCCTTCCGGACTCCCCAAACCCGTGAAGGCCGGCTCCCAGGTAAGTCTCATCGTGGCAATGACGACTTTTCCACTTGCGCGGGATGTGTGTCGCTGACAGCAGCGGGACCTGATAGTATCGATCACCCCGACCAATAATCGACGCCCCCGCCCCTCGTCATTTCGCTCGCAGCGATCCCATTTTGCGCCGCCCGCGCTCGTGCGCTCTCGGTGTGCTCGGTCTGAATAGTCAGGACAAACTGATATGTTACGGCCAGCGTATGGCATGCAGAACAGTAAGGAACGTCTGAATTTAGTGCGCATGAACGTAACGCACGAACGAAAAAAAAAGAAAAGACACTGCGGAAAAGGAACGACGGAATACGAGACATTGGATACAAATATGATACGAGTAAAATCCTACTACACTGGCTACCAAGCTGGATACGAGTCCTCGACGTCCTCATCGTACCGTGCTTCATCCGGCCAGCGCTGCACGTGATGGCTCCTGCGTACAAATGTTAGCGGCGGTCCAAAACTACGCTATACAACGAGCTCACCGCACTAGACCCAGAAAACTCATACGAAGCTCTCCGAGGTGCTTCAGGCTCATTAAAGCACGAAAGAAACGGTCTCACACCTCGCATAACTGACCCTCGCTGAATGCAAGCTTCCCGCCCTTCTGCAGCTTCAGCAGCGCCCAATGTGTCTATAGTCAAATACAGGATAGCTTTACTCAAGCGTAGTATACCGGGAGTGTACTTACCTGTGTGGTGCGGGAGCGTTGGTGGTGAGCAAAGGAGATTGGCGGATCCATGGCGGCACGTGATGTGCCTCCCAGGGTCACAATGCAATCGATTTACGGGTTTCTGCCTGCCTCCCACCACATCCTCGCCCGTCATAGGCATAGCAGCATCGCCTGCCCCCCGCCAACATACGACCTCCGCCAGACACTCGGTAACCTTCTGCTCGGCACTATCGCCGTCCCTCAGTTTTCGGTCGGTTGCGCCCCACAACCCGTCAATACTTGACGTTGACCCTGTTCCCCTTGCACAGTTTGCCTGTCCGCCACGCATCCCTTCCGCCCATTCAGACCCGCCACCGCCCCTTGTGCGGCCTCACCGTTGCCGCCAAGCGATGATTCCCCACCTCAGTCGCGTACCGGCTTATTCGCGACGGACGCTGCGTTATACTATGTGCTCCCCGGTGTGCCCGTGCGCTGCCCTTGTTCATGCCCGCACTCACCAACTCCACTTACAGCCGCCTCCCGCGCCTGCCTAGCATGATAAAGTTTGTGCGCGCCACGGGTGGCCATGCCAGGCAGCGATGGTGAGTAGACCGTCCACCTACAATATCACCCATCCCTACTCACGCCCCCACACGCCTGCCTTGCTCCACCTACACAAGCAGTGCCTAACCCACCATTTATGGCCTCCAGTTAACGGGTGAGTAGAATCTTGTCCTCACCCTCGTTGCCACTCTCCTTTGCGCGCTCCCCTGTCGTCGCCGTTCTCGCTAACATTCTTATCCTTATTGACTACATATCGCTTCAAAACCAGTGGGAACTCGAAACATGTGAGTCGGACAAAACATGTGATAGATGAGTTGCTAATCTTTGCGCTTATGGGGCAAATTCAGACTTCAATCATCTTAGTTGTCTCAGCTCTTTGAGTTTTCCATCAACACGGTGAGTTGGCTCTTAGCTGTAAGTGACCCATAGATACTCTAGCAGTTCTGGAGACGCCCATGTAATCTACTAGCAAAAATGATAATGTTATATGATAACCATAAACACACAGATCAGAAAAATAAGAGAGCCAAGTGCTAGGCTTTGATCGAAGTGTGGCGATGGCTTGCAACTCGTGTACGCGAAATTTCGCGTCCACAACATCACGTACCGCTGCACGGGCGCTTAGTCCTGACCGTTTCTATCAAAATCACGTAATCTCATAGCTGCCAGCGTGACATTTTGCGACATTAAGGCTGCGCACTAGCTTCTAGAACAGTACGTACGTCAATGCTTTTAATTGTCCGCTGTCATCGAACGGCACCATCAAGATCCGCATTGAACACATGGAATCACAGGATGGCGCCGTTCTTCTTGTCCGTAATCTCTCACTCCTCCAGGAAATCGACCGTCCAGTTAGCAATGAGTTCCCTGCAAACCAAAAAAGCGACTGAGCCTCTTGAGTCAGCCACTAGTAAGCCGGAAGGGAAAAGGAAAACCACGGATCGTGAAGGTAAACCGAATCAAAAAAAAATCTATAATCGCTTGTCCTCCAACATATAGTTCACATTGCAGGGCATGCGAAGCGAGCTAAGCCAAACCCCGCGATATCAGATACAACCGGCTCAGTTGCGGTTCAATCGCTCGAGAATGAGTCGAATTACGTTCTCCGTGAGTTGGGCCATCGTTTTTTTTATGTGCTAGGTGAATAGTATCTCTGTAGAGTTGCAGGACAAAGCCTGCTCTTATTATACTTGGGATCGAGTTGTCGTCTCCTGGTGTACGTCGTGCTGTAAGCAAGACCCCGACGACACATGTCGGTTTATTGGTATGCGATCCTTCAAGCTCAGACCACGCTCTTTGGATGCACTGGGAGTCCTCTTTAGCTCACAACCTAGCGCAAAGCGCCCGACTTATTATTTGCCGTACAAATGGAACACTACCCCACATATCACCCAAATTGATCGCATTCGGGTGAGTTTTATGTCGGACTCGATGAACAGCGTTGACGGATGTATTGCAGAGTGTTACTTCACTCGTACTTTATCCACTTCTTCTGCAAGAGCTCAAACACTCGCGGCAAGATAACATAATTTGGAGACCAACGGAGGTTGGCGTTCGTGCAACATGTGGTGAGCCTTGACTCCCTCTAAACTCTCTGCATTTTCTGAAAAGATTCTTCAAGACATGTGTCAAACGTCTATATTCACAAGTTGCTTTATGTGCACTGAATGTGGTCGAGAATGTTGCCTCACTTGTTATCAACAGGTTGAATCCTTGTGTGCCAGTTCCACTCCGACATACTACGAGAACATGCATACGAAAGACCCGCAGCTCCATAAGTACCTCTCTTGTACTCGGCACGATTCCCTTCACTTGGCGTCAAACTTCCGACCCATTACCCGATTTACGCGTATGGACCTGGAGGAAATTTTGAGCGAGATGCAGGTCCTCGTAGAGCCCAACACACCCATCCGACCGACATTGTCTCGAACGTCGACCAAACCTCTCCATGTTTCTGAAACGGGGCGCTCGTGCAATCGCAACATCCCACTTGAAACCCCCGAAAAGCGCGTTGCATTAGAGCTCCGTGCTGAAGGAGAAAATTGCTTGCCTGCTTCTCAGCACGGACATGTTGATCGAAGTGGCGTTCCCACTCACCCAATCAGCCGCTTCTCGAGCGAGATCACCGAGGAGCAGTTTCAGCCTCTGTGGGCACGAGGCGAACCGGTTGTTGTTCACGGCTTGTTGGATAAGTTCAAGATTAGATGGACTCCGGGGTATTTTATCGACAATTACGGGCGAGAGCAGTGCCATGTTGTTGACTGCGTCACCGACAAGCGGTCCCGCTTAAGGATTAAGGAGTTTTTTCAAGAGTTTGGCAAGGCTGATCGAGGAGAGGGGGTTCTAAAACTCAAGGTGCGTCGAAGCTGGGTTCACACGCTAGTTATATCTGAAGTGTTCTTTGAAGGATTGGCCTCCTCACGCCGATTTTCGCGAAAAGTTCCGCGCGTTGTATATTGATTTTATGAATGCCTTGCCTATACCCAACTATACACGCCGAGATGGGGTTCTGAATCTAGCTTCACATTTTGCTATCAATGCTGTTGCTCCAGATCTTGGTAAGTTGGTTCCCACTCTCTTTATTTTTTACGCTGATTTTCAGAACCTAGGTCCAAAAATGTATAACGCATTCGTGAGTTCACTAGGTGACAGTTTCAGATCATGATTAAACGTCATAATAGAAGTCAAGCGAAGGCACGAGCGGTCAAGGTTCAACGCGTTTGCACATGGATATGGCGGACGCTGTGAACGTCATGATGTTTGCTCATGACTCCGACGGTAAACTACCTGGTGCAGCAGCTTGGGATATTTTCCGCGCGTCCGACTCCGACAAGATTCGAGCCTATTTACGGCGCCATTTCGATGATCGATCAGCAGACTACGCAGATCCGATTCATTCACAGCTGTTTTACCTTGATAGCAGTCATCGACGACAGTTGTACGAGGAAGAAAAGGTGTACAGCTGGAGGATATACCAACAACCTGGGGAGGCAGTGTTCATTCCTGCAGGTTGTGCACATCAGGTATGAAGTACAATGCTTTTATCATACCTATGCTTTTTGAAACCTTTGGACAGGTGTGTAACCTCGCCGATTGTATCAAAGTTGCAATCGATTTTGTCAGTCTGGAGAATATTGATCGGTGCGAGAAGCTTACGGCCGAATTCCGTGACGAGAACATTACCGAAACTTGGAAAGAGGATGTGCTTCAGCTGCGAACCATGATGATGTATGCTTGGCGATCCGCTTCGCAGCTCCGTGAGAACTGGAATTTGTAGCTCAGGCATGTTTAATGAATTAAACTCCATATCATGTTAATACACAGAAGCAATCACTCTGTGCCCTCGTTGTGCCGACTTAGGTGCCCCAGCGGCAACGCTCAGTTGTGGATTGCGAAAGCTTGCTGTGGGACATTTAATGACATTGCCATTATCATCTTACATTATTGAAGATGATCAATAACTTGATATACTCGGTGTATAAATCGAGAGGATGATGATGCCCAAAGTTCTGATTGATTCATTGTCTATGAGGCTTGGAATTGGCATTAATAAGTTAAATTGGCTTTCTATCTCACGATTTCAATGTCATTTCGAGTCACAGAGTGGTTGACCATTGTCTACGTAAGAGTGGTGAACAGCTCTTAATGGGCGTTCACACTGCGCTCACTAATCCTTTCTAATAAACACCTATACCACCGGACTTCACCCCGGTTTTGTGAGGGGCTGGACGGCGGGGTAAGTGAGAAACGAGAACAATGCAAGCAAAAGGATAGCAACGAACATGTAGCAGATGAGTCATATATAACATATGCTCGTGATCATAAGACGATGAGACTTGGTCCAGCAAGAGTCAGTTTAGCCCTAATACGGTGATTCGATCACCAGGGCGATCAGCGCTCGAATTTCCAATTAACCGCTGATCAAAGACACCTCCAAGTCGCGCGACCTGAGCTTAACCACCACCACGCCGAGCCCCTATCCGCCTCTTGCCCCTTCCGCCCCGCCTCTCCCTGGATGTACTAGAGATACAGAAAGCGACTGAAGCTGCTCGAAAGGTGAGTCTAAACAAATTATCCGAACTTAAATCAAAATTAAACAATACATTGATATTTTCTTCCCCCGCAACCACGTTTCTCTAAATCTCTACCGAACGGCTGTACCGACTATGAAATACTTTTTCACAAAACTCTATCGTAGACGGCGTACGATCGTCTAACGTCGAACGCGACACACTCGTCCCTGTCCCCTCGACTTGAGAGCCCCGATTAGCGAATTAATCAGGATTGGTGGCACAAGTGTTGTCTAGACTCAGACTATGGCCGGTTGGCGATCACTCGGCGCCGACTCTGTTACCCTCGCGACGGACGCGGACGCTCAGGTCAACACAGACGACGTATCTTGCCACAGCACGTGGCGTCAAGAGCGCGTTCTCGGAGTTGTTGTTTCGGGGAAAGAGTTCGGCTCCGGCTGTGCAGCGGGGAACGATGTGTTTGCAAGGTCTCCAGGTTGTTTCTTTTGGATATATTTCTTAGCTAACATTACTCGATCAGCGGCAATACCTGCTTCATGAATTCCGCTCTGCAATGCCTCGCACATATCCCCGAGCTCGACTAGTACGTCCTATCTGGTCTTTATCGACACACAATTAACCTCGACGACATCATCAATTCGTCCGGCGCACTGCTTTGCTACCTGTATCCGAACGATGGTTCCCCCACGGCATCCACGTCTAAACCTATCGACAGAGGATATTCCGCCTGGGGATTCGGTGGCGGAAACTTGTCTTCTTCGTACGCCCCTCGCGAGTTCAAACAAACCCTCGGTCGATTCGCGCCTGCCCTCTCTGGATACCAGCAACGTGACGATACACAGAAGTTTCTGGGATTATTACTAGACGGATTGCACGAAGATCTTAATCGGGTACTTAAGAAACCATACGTTGAGAAACCTGGGTGGCCGGAGACGGGCGGTGGGCGGGACGTTGAGGCGAGATTGGGGAGGGAAACCTGGGAGGGGTACAAACCACGGAACGATAGTATAATTGTCGACTTCTTCCAGGGGATGTACAAAGGTACGCTGGTTTGTCCGGAATGCGCCAAGGTATGTCACGAGCGGCGATTTCACTGCTCTTCATTAATTTTCACTACTCCCAGGTTTCCATCAGGTTCAATCCATTCAGCGCCACGTTATTCATTATGTGCCTTGGGAGTCGATCGGTCCTGCTCTCGCGGTTCAGATCGAAGTGCTCAAGGATTCGAGCTATGGATATCTGAAGAAGCTTTTCAGACGATGATTCAACGTTGATCCCGAGAACGTAGGTCTTACTCAGCTATTTCTATCACTCTTATTCATCTTCTTCCAGCTCCTTGTAGTCGAAATTTGATCCTACAAATTCTACAAATTCTACGACGACTACATGAATGTAACCGACCTCGCCGAGAAAGATATCTTCGTCCTATACAAACTCCCCAATCCACTCGAATCCGCCACAAAACCCCCACCCCAACCCCAATACGGTAAATTCTCCAAGGCATTTTCTCCTCCAGCGCTTTCATCCTCTCAACCCGCGCAAGACAACGCGCCATTTATCTTGCCAGTCTGGGCAAGAGTTGAGGAGATTCGATTGGATGAGCCGGCGGACGAGGTTGTGGAAAATGTGACGGAAATTAGGCCGGGGACTGGAGAGGAACCATGGGTGATGGATGGCGATAATATAGATGTTACGGTCGTACCGGCAATGTCTGCACCTATGACCGTATCTCTGGCTGATGTCGAGGCAGCCCGGTCGGAGATTGCCGAGACCCTGGCATCGAGCGACGTGGCGCCTGCCATTTCGTCCGAAGCCGCGCCGACTATCAGTTCCGAATCCGTCCAGCCCGTGCAGACTGACGATTCAAGCATGGCCGTCTCCGCTACCCAAGACGACTCGGACGCGTTCGAGGTTCTTGGGCCACAGGAAGACCTATCTTTGATCTCAAGGTATACAATTCCGGTGTCGCGAGCTCGATGGAAACTGGATTTAATATGAACCCCACATCTGCCCGGTTTGTGGACTGGTCGAAACGCGAGCCGTGCGTGTCAAATTTCGAGAGCGAGGACGGGGAGCCGGTTACCCGTCCTGCGAGACCGTTGGTCAAGGCGACGGATGCGTTGGTGTGTCAATGGTCGCCTACACCACTTCTTCTCCATCGAGAATAACCTGTTCGATCGGTGGGACTCGTTTGTTCACCCGGAGGTCGAGGCACTTCGAACCACGCAGACCAAGTCGCGCTCAGCTGATGGGCTGTTGGTGTCGTGACATGGGTACGAGTAGTTGTTGGCTGCATTTATTGTTCACTTTTCACATCTCATCTTTCCTCGATTACCTGCTCGACCTTGCATAAGGAAAAGTTTTTGTGTTTGGAATACCCTCAAACTGTCCCGTATCAATTTTAGTAATGTCACAATTTCTCTGCATGTATTGTTGCACACATAAGAGAAGTCGACACAAAAAATGCGCTTGGCGTCGTATTCAATTCAAATATATGCAGGGGTTTGCTGTTTTCACAAGTTATCTCCATTTTTGTACATATTTCTGTTTCAGTTCGTATGATACTGATTAACTAAAAATAATCTCTGTCTGAAATAAGAAATGTAAGCACAGCGCTTCGCAATTGGCAGTACTATATTGTGGCTCGTTAGCTCTTGTTTGGTCATACACACAGCCATTTGCTCTCGGCTCCGATTTGCACGGGCACATCGGCCAATCAAAATTAACGTTCAGCCTGGTTCCTGATGGGATTTTTCTTTAACTTGCGCTATGATGCACTAAACACATGCTAGCTGTGAGTCGCCTCTCACTGTTCGACTCTCGTACTGCCGCCACTACTAGTTCGTCTGACAACGGCAACAACAGCACTAGGTAGCTTAGCTTTGCGCCAACCAGTAGTGCGCCGCTATGGAGCCGAAGCAGTAGCAGCAGATGCTCACTCCGACTCAGTCTCCCGCGCCCCTCAGCAGTACAACTTCGACGCTGGTTTTCAATCTGGTTACGCAGCTGGATCGCCCACCAGCACCTTTCCACCGCAAAACAACGGTCCAGGCGCAAACTCTGCTGCCGCGCTGGTCAGAATCAACAGCAGCAGCAGGCGTTTAACTTCCCTGTGCCCGGCACACGGACGAATCCCAATGCTCAGCAACAACAAAGCTTTCCTAACTTTAACCCAAACGGCACACCCAACCAGGCCACGAGCGAGATAAACGCCACACCCGGTCCGGGTTCTCAACGCAACTTTACACCCCAGCGCGGGGTTTCCGATCCCAATCCTAATTCCAGCCCCGGGAGCACACCTCAACGCGATTTTCCAGGCACTCCTGCGTCCGGTTGTGGTTTTTTGGGTACACCTACGAGGGACTTGGCGAACGACCATGTTATTGCTGGGACACCCAGTCCTCGGCCTCATGCGTTTTTACCTCCTAATCAAAGTCTGGCCGGCACGCCTCATGCGGATGCGAACTCGACGTTACACATGGGTGCCCTGGTCGTTGGGCCTGGGACCGCGATGCGCAACCATGGGCTGTCAGATTTGGTACCAACGCGGTCAGAGGACGAATGCAGAGGGGAGATCGGCTCCTGCAGACGCCAAGATGGGTATGGGTATGGCATGAGTATTAATGGTACGTCCAACGTCCTCGCCATTTTGTTTCGAATATTTTATTTATTTATTTTCGTTTGCGATAGGCATAAACACGAACCTCATGGGAGTCGACGGCGTGGGCACGAACGCCGGAAACGAAAAGGGCGCGAGACGAACATGTCTAGAGGCGGAAACCTCGATATGCCAGGCGCAGGAAACATCAGCTCGGCCAAGCCAATGGGTCTCGAGATTAACGTCGGCAACTTTCATGAACAGGATAGGCATGAACGGTGTGGGAATGGGTATGGGCATGGATATGAACCGCGTTGGTAGATTGGGGAACGTTAACCCTGGGCCTGGGGGTGTGTCGGCTTTGCTGGGCGTCAACCCATACCCGCTGGTGTCAATCCGGCTCTAGGCGTCAACTCTGCACTTGGAGTCAACCCGGCCATGACCCGTGCCAATTCTGCTCTCGCAACCGGCATGAACCTTGCTCTGTCGGGCGCGATGAACCCGGCGCTCCCAGGCTCTATCCCCTTCCGAAGCTCCCAAAGCGTATTATCGCCCACGAAAGCATCCGAAAGGCTCCCTATCCCGCTGAGCGTCGATTCCCAAATAATACTCGTCACTGCGCTACCCCTACTCAAAGACGAATCGGGCGTTACTCATGACCGTTGCCTGAAGTGACCGGAGACGAGATGAAAGAGGCAAAGAAGTGGATTCTGCACGTCAAGGTAAGCCCCTAGTTGTTTATTTAGGTGCTCGACGCGATCACTGAGATTGATTTCCGCTTAGCTTAATGTGATTGTTGGCACGATGAACTTGACAGACCGGTTCGAGTGGAACATCAACCCCGATAACCCCGAGGAATTTGCCGAAGCCTGCTGTCGCGATCTCGGGCTCGGTGGCGACTTCTGAAGTGCGT
This sequence comes from Ceratobasidium sp. 428, assembly GCA_019623705.1. NCBI lineage: Eukaryota > Fungi > Basidiomycota > Agaricomycetes > Cantharellales > Ceratobasidiaceae > Ceratobasidium > Ceratobasidium sp. 428. The sequence continues at coordinate 30,230 of WSTJ01000104.1, forward strand.
GTTACCGCTTCTTTCTCCTCGACCAGATCTCTGACATCCATGTGGGTTTTCTCTTAGAACTACGATCGCGCATAGTATCCGCAAGCAAAAGTCTATTTACCAAAAGTCGTTGTTCCTCGTCAGACATCCTTTTGACGGTATGTCCGTCGCCGACGCCGACCTTCCCACGGCGATGCTCTCTCCAACCGAGCACTCCTTCCGCTTTGACCGAAGGCTGGCCAAGACGAAGAAGTGTGGTGCAAAGGCTGATATCAACCTCAGCGCCAACGCTTCGCAGCCGTTGGGCGCTCGCAAGTCTGAGCGCTCGCAAGTCAATGATAAACTCACCAACGGCTGGACTCTATCATCATCTCCTCCGTCCAAGCCGTCTCCCCTGCCATTTATTATCGACCCAGGATCGCCTGATTCGACGATTGGGCCCGATAGCCCCAAGCCTCAGTCCACACCCCTTCCTCCTACCGCTCCTGAGCTCCCAGGGTCAACTCCCATCGCCGAGCAGCCACCGTCGCTACTCTCTCCCACAAATCCCAACAGAAATACACCGACAATGGCCACGCGACCGCTGCTTACGGCTTCGTAGAGCTCTGACCGCGTGACGGGTCAAACGGCTGAGGTAAGTGATCGAGTAGATCTAGATTGTGGCTCGCGGCTGACATTTAAGTGTAGGTGCCGCTACCTCAATAGATGCAAGACTGCCTCACCGCCACACTATCGCGATACTCTAATGGCCGCGCGGGCGTTATTCTCGAGCCGAGGCCGCAGAACACAGAAGAGCCTGCAATGCCCGAGTTCTGACTCAAGTGTCTCGACTGCCCTGGAAAGGTATAATCTTGATAACTCATCATTAACCGACGGCTCACACGATTCAAACAGCTATATACTCCCAGCCCAGAGCATACTCTCACCAACTTTGAGGTGTATCTCAAGCACCGGACTCACCAATCCAATGTCAACCGACGCGTGGCCGCCGAGTCTACTATGGCAACCACCACAGCTACTGAGGCGCCTCCAGCTACACCAGTGGTTTGGGTGGAAGTAGGAGAAGAAAGAGAGTAAATCGGGGGCGATTCCTAGTTCATCGGGCGTGTGTGTACGATTTTCGAACCGAAGTTTTCAAGGCTGGCTCCTTTGCCGTTGCGACATCGCGCGGCGCTTGATGAGGATCATGTCTCTGTTGCCCCCATTTCGGCTCGTGTCGGACTGGTAAGTAGCTCAAGTATTTAAGCTTTGATGGACGTCATTAAATGACCGTAGCTCAACTTGTAGATGTATGGGCCCTCCGAGGCGGTACTTCAGCCGGGTGTGCAGACCACCCATCCTTTCCGATATCTCAACGCGACACCCTATCCGGTCTAGACGCTCTTGCCCCGGCACGTCAGGGCTACCTCTGGACCCAGCCCACCAATACCACTTGTATCTTGCACCCGCCCCCTTTTACTTTGGTTAAGTCAATTATGATTACACCTGCGAGTGCGACCACAATTTCGCCCGTCTCACCAGTCCGGACCCGTTTTGGATTTCCAATGATCCAGCCGCCGGCGTTGGTCGTGCTTGGGGAGGGATCTCAGCTCGCCAGAGCCCCCGAGGCCGGAATGGACGAACTTGTAGACGTGACGTGTAGACGTTCGCACCGAGACAGGGTCACCCGAGATAAACTTTGAAGCCCCCGACCAGGAGTTGCGTCTGCTACCGATCAGGACGCTGCCACCAATTCAGACGTATGGACAAGGTCTTGAGACAGTTTCAGCCGCCGAACAGACGCGCCGTGCGATGCATGGTGGCGGCGCCGGCATCTCGCACGACGTGTTGCTCTATGGTCCCGCGGGCGTGACTCCGGCTTCTACCGACTCAGCCCGCTCGCAACAACATGCGCGGCAAGCTTCCGCCTATTCCATCGAGCGTGCCGCCCCATCAAGCCACCTTTCTCGGCGCCCAGAGCGTTCCCATTGCCGACGGGTCGGGCCGCTTTGCAACTATTTGCGCCCCCTCGCGCGGGAGTTCCCATTCCCGCACCTTCGCGCCCCGTTCACCCTCCCGCTGGAATCGCTTGTCTCGTCGCTGGCTACACGAGCAATCATTTGAACAAGGGACTGAGGAGGCTAAGCCAGGTTGAGAGATGCCCGCGCGGACTCTTGCGTGACTGTTGGTCGAGGCGCTGCGCTGCACGAGTACGGATGTGCTCTGGGCAGTGTTGGGGTGTTTGGTGAGTGCAGCACGCGCACTCTGCGATTTAGTTTTATTTGTTGTCAGCTACTAAAATTACACTGTTTGTGGCTAAGATTCACAATCCACTCCGCACAGCTGCCAGCAGGATCCGGCGCTTCGACAACCTCGCGTACAACTCTAGGTACAAAAAGTAATAAATCACACCGGGGCTCAACAACGGTGTGTGTTAACAAATTTAGCTGACAGTTTAAAAACTAAGGCTCGTTTGATTGAAGAAATCGACTTTTACCTCGTCAACAAGCGTCAACAACAAACCTCATGAGATCAGATAGAAGTTGCGCAGTGGGCGGAGCCAGAAGCAATACGTACAGCTACGGTGAAATGACGTTTCTACGCTCTGCTACGGAACTGCTACGGATGTACTTACAAACATCTTGTGAAAATAATCGTTAACCAGCCAAAGGTACCGGCGCTACGGTATGCTACGTAGCACTACGTCCCACTCGTGGCACGTAGCGTCCTTGTAGCTGCTGCGCGAAAAAATTAATTTTTGCTGATGTGGTTTGGGGTTTAGGCAATATAAGTCCATATCTAGTGCATCAGCGATGCGAATATGAGTGTCCTACATGATTGATTCTTGCTTTTTTTATCCGATTGCTTGCTAGATTGATCGACCGAGATATTTTTGTACGTTACCGGGGAAACGGTATTGGCCACTCAAGCCTTTCACAAGAACGTGCTAGTGGCAAAGCCTACAAATGCTTAGTGGCGCCTTGCGAGCATATGCCGGGTTTGTTAAGTGACATAATCATTCTGTGAGTGTTTGACATCCACATAACAACACCTCTCCTCTTCTGATGGTACTCAATTATCATCGTACTCTGCAAAGTGTGCAAGTATTTTCCCATTCTCTCCCTGTAGTCTACGTGAGCCCATTATTCTACAGCCAAGTTAGATAACGTACCGCACATAACACCTTCTTCACACCCCATGCGGCATAGTGTTCTTCCCAATGGAGCTCTACGATTCGCTTCAGAATATGTGAGGATAAGTCGCCCCATGGGAGATCCAAGGCGCTCGGCTCGGTGAGCAGAATCTGAAGGAGCTCAGCATCCCCCGGTTGGGTTGAGTTCCGAAGTAGTAGGCGAAGATTATCGGGTAATGGGTGTAGGAGATTAATCAAGTACCTACACTTCGGCGTCCTGCGAGAAACAGACAGGGGAGTGCGCAATGGCATGTCTAGTGGAGGGCATGTGCAGTGCCAGGGTGACCAGTTATTCAGTCTCCAGATTGGAAAAACACATCCTACAAGTCGATGCAAAATTACAATGTAACTTATTTCAAGTAGGAAACCTTTGAGACGCACCGGTACAAATTGCAGCATCCATGTGCACAACTCCCCCCTCCTTTTTTTTTCGGCTACCTCAGGCGAGTCCACCAGCGGACTGTCCTGTCGCTTGTACTTGGTGTCCGAATCACTGCTTCTTGCGATCGTCTCCATGTCGCTCTCTCGTACTGATTCCTCATCATCAGATCGGTTGGCCCGCAGGTTCGGTCCCACAAAACGGGGGGGTCGACGAAGGGCATGAGATGTATGCTTGGACAGCGGGTTTACAGAGGGACCCTCTCCCCTGTCACTTGGGTCGCGCATTTCCTCGTCGCTGCTGGACAAGATTTCCTGCGTAGATTTAACTGAGCGGCAGTCAAATATATAAAGGAATACTTACAAATACTGGACGATTGTCATTGCCGGCTAAACTCTCATGATCCGAAGAAAGAACGATGAAGTCAATTTGTTTCTGAGAGCTAAGCTCAGTCGGTGGTGGATTCGCCCGGTCACCCAGCGACGGGCTAGACCTACAATCCATCCCAAGTGATAGGCTGGACCTATAATCCATCCCAGGTGACGGGCTTGACAGCCTCAAGTTGAATCTTTGCCGTTTGGGGCTTCGGATAGACCCATGATAACCATCAGATGAGGCAACACCATACGCGTCCTCGTCGTCTTCATCCCCGTCATACGCGTCCCCGTCATCTTCGTCTCCGCCCTCATTTCCCGAGTCATTCTCCTCCATCCCCTGCCTCAGTCGTTGAAGATGATATTTGAGCCTGACCTTGTCCTCTCGGACCTAACGAATTGTTGATTGACGGGGAATCAACTCGCAGTTGAGTGACTCACGGATGTTAGGCAATTATCCCACTGGACTTCCCATGTGCCCCACCCACATCGATCACTGCTTGCGGCTCCTTCGCGTTTGGCTGGCGCATCAGCAGCCCACTGAACCAAGACTTGGTGACCAATAACCGGGTCCTATCCAGAGGAGTAAGAGTATAGAATCAGTAACATCCATAGAACTCATCAAGATTGGAGCGCCCACCAGCCCATAGCTTACACCAGAGTCGTAAAGTAGCCACTCGGCGTGGCAGACAAAGCAGTGCCAAACTTCAGAGGTGTGTTTACGCGCTCCACGATAGCCTTGCGATTTCCATGGCGCAGTCTGAGCAAAGGGGTGTTTTTGCATGTACTAGATCAGAATAACTTAGTCCTGCAATTACTCTGAAGGGATATCAATGCATACCTTCTGCACAAACCATTTAATGTCTCGATCATCAACTGGCACCGCCTCACAATTCTCCTCGTAAGTGGTCACCATAAAGCAACGAAGTTTGACACGTTCAAAGTATAGCATGCACCGTGAAGGGGTACGCATATCCATGGAGACAATGCGGAGCTTGTGCTCAGACATTTGCCGTTGATGTTGACTGAGGGGATTGTTTGGGTTGTGTTCGTGGGTGTACCGCACGAACAGCACACCGCTGTCTCGCGATCGGTTGGCTATATCATGGACTGAGATTAGCAATAAAAATGTCACCAGATAGCAACACTCACGATCATAATCGAGGTTGTTTTCGTATTTACCCGTTACAGCAACCACTAAACGCCCCTCCCGGCAAGCAGCTTCGCTCACGTCTGCCCCTGCGTTTTTCAGTTGTTCAATTCCATCAGCTGTCAAGGTTTTCGAATGTTGAACATATACAAGGGCCCGGAATTCAGCTGAGTTTCGAATTTTGTTGCGTCGTGTGATAATGTCATCAGGTAGATCGCGATCGCTTGGCCAGGCAAGCATAAAGTCATCAAATCCGAGAAATGCTGGATGGGGATTTCGAGGTGTGATTGCACAGATGTAAAAATGGTTTGCCTTCAGTGGTACGAGCTGGTTTTTCATGGAGAATAGCTGATGAATAGGGAAAGGACCCCAGTGGTCAGGGTAATAGTCGTGGGGAAACGCATCTGTGCGTAGGTCAGTCTCCGGTGGCTTCATAGCGCAAGTTGAGTCTAGTTGAAGTGGTAGCACAAAACGAGGTGTTATTGCCAAATTACGTCCAGATCGGGTTCCAGCCTCGTGCTTGCGTGGGCACGTTCACTGGCGAAATTTCTCGTCTGACTGCACACGTGACCACACTTTTCTTTTCTACAATTACACAACAGGGCGAGTTACCCTATCGGGCATAGATGGATCTCGTGCCCGAACATCAGCGAGATATCAGCTCCGGCCTTCCGGGAGTGTTAAGATCATCTCTGGGATAAGACATCTACAAAAACCTTTTTTCCCCATGAGCGCTCGGGAGCGCTGATTAAGATCGTTGAGCGTATGAGCTATCCCCCCTATAGGAAGCGCTCAATTGGCTGACTATTCGAGCTCACTTATAGCTCCTGACTATACTATATACAATCGTTGGGGCTTCCTGGGCTTTGTATTGGTCCTCGATGAGCCGCGTGAGCCCTTAGGTGGGGCTCGGTGAGCATCAATCGGAGGCTCATGAGGCTCGTGAGCTGCAGCTCAATATAGTACCATTATATCGATATTTTCCTCGATTATCTGTGTCATCAGGCTGTATTTGAACTGTTTGGATTGCGCGTAATTATGAGATCTCCCCAATTAGAGATTAAATTCGTATATACATCCGCATTTGCGCATACATGTCCGTTGATCGTTATTGATGCTCGCTATCTAATACACACATACATATTACAGAAACACACAAGATCGAGATGACCGTCAGCGAGGTGTGCACAGTGGCTTGAGATGATAAGTACACGCACCGATGTATATAAAGCCACAAATACGGTTGAGGTGGCCGAGTTTAAAGTAGTCCAACGGATACTAACTGAAAAGTGTCTGAATTTGAGGCCTCGCCAAACACATCAATATTAAATTCCACTGTGTTCCAAACAACAAGCAGCGCAAGATATCCGAGCTTTCTTACGTCCTAACTCCCCACAACCTCGTGTACGCATTTACGAAGGAGCTACCCTACTCCTAACATTGGTATTTTGCCAATGCCTACTTAGGTATCCACCATCACGCCTTTCATCAGTCGCTCGGGAATCATTTTCCAACAAAATTATACCTTCTCCGTTGTTCGTGCTCTGGATAACCGCGAGAAGGTGAGTGATCCCTTGCTTTCTCTCACATGCGCTCACTCCACGCACCGACTCCAGCCACATAGCGCCATCTTAGCCACCAAGGTAGCTACAAGCCTGGCCCCTTATAACGCAAGACCCGGGAGCCGCACGCCTCGGGCATGTGCCCTGAGGAGCCGAAACCTGCCATTGTCAATGCGCAGCCCCGAGCCACGAACACTAATAGCATGCTCAATCCCCGCGTGCGTTGAGCTCGCGCGGCCATGGCCGTGTTTATAGGGTCAACGACGATGTCGATGTCGACAATGACCTGGAGAGCGACAACCCTCTCACTATCGTTGCCGCCACCACCTAGTTGAGCCCGGGAAACGCCTAATGGGCTTTGCATGCACATTACCGCCACCATCTGCGTACGCCTTGCGCCACACTAAAGTAGCGGCTTAGCGGTTCGTCTGTTACCACTCTTATCACGTCCAACTGCTTATTTCACCCGTGCTACACGCCTAAGGCGGCTGTGTAGAGCAAATAGGTCAGTCCGCTTGGGCAGGCTCGGATCGTCTAATCCACTCGAACAATGCGCCGAGCGGCGCTCTTGCATTTGATGGCAGAGGTGGAAGCAGTGTCACTAATTAGTACCACGCCTACATCTCGAGCAATACAATGATTTGTGAGTGCATTCCCCTACGTACGTTCTCGCGCTCGCGCAATGTGCTTCAGTCCAGTTGTCCTCTACCATGCTACGGTTTCTTGTGTATGTTAATTAGTGCTGGAATAAACATAATCTTATTCTACGGTTGTGGCTCATGCAATTGCGGGAGTAAATATCAAGGCTGTGGTGAGATATGTCGCTTTGGGAGACAAATTTACCTCCAAAAGTGCTAAATTCAATCCTTGCTGTTGTATTTTGGTATGTACGAGAGCAAATCTGACCGATACAAGACTTCATTCGCCTGTTTTGAGAGTAAATTAGGGGTTATGCACAGCCCCAAGGGGAAAATTGGTACCCTCGGTGGGTAAATAACGGCTGGTTTCCTAGGGGGGATAGAAAATCGGGAAAACGGGTGAATAGCAGTAAATAACATCAAATCTGCTCCCGGGGTTTTTCCTGACGGTGATTGGTAAATCGTGAGCTAACAGGGACATATTGAGACTCACGACAATACAACCCGTTGTGTTTAGGCAACGTTCATGGCCACAAGCCAGCCGTAGTGTGATGGCGCGCCTGTTTTAGCCAATGCTCAGGATCGTGAGCCTCAACCGACGCGTCGTCCATTATCGTACTCACCTATTGCGTCCAGCACATTGCTACAGTATAGTTTACTGTTACTATCGATGGTCACGAGATTACCAGCCCCAGGAGATTACCAACTGGGTCTCAAACTGCGCGAATTCCCACCAAACTTTCGCAGATAGTCACAAACGAGTGCAGAAAGACATCGCACTCATTTGTTTGGCGAAAATCCATGAGTTACGAGTGGAATAGTCAAGTTGGTAATCTCATGGGGGCGGTAATCTCGTGACCATCGAAGTAGTACCGTGCTTCTATGCGAGTTTCTACTGCACACCGTTGGTTATCGGTGGGTAGAGACGTCGAGGGGACAAGGAAGAGGTGAGTCAGCTATAGTCTGGGACGACTTCTCGATTAGGGTACGGTTTTTAATGCGATTTTGGTTTGCAAACCAGGTTTCAAAACCCGCCCATGTTTTGAAACCGGTTTCTAAACATCGATTAGTCAGAATGATATTAGTCATACAGAACACATTAGACAATCATATCTCAAACGAACTAAAATTGTACAGCAACCGCGTGAATGATGACGGGTGCGGGCAATTCGACATGTGCTCCGGAAGATGGGACATGTGGAGTGATGAGGGGCATATTTGTAAGCTTATCGCTAAGTACGCCTAGTAAATATCTGCTCGTGAGATCGATACCGTCGGATTCAACGCTTTTAAACTCGAGCTTATCTCCCGTGGCGGCGGGCTCGATTTCCTCGTCAAGACCGGCCTGATCCTCCCATTCTCCCGGTATCTCCATTGATGCAGCCTCTTGTTCCTCATCCTGCGTGATCTCGCCCGACGCTCGACGCTGCGACATTTCATCGGCTTCACCGACTTCGGCCTCAACAGTCTCAGCATTGATATCTTGTTCAGCCGAGTCGGCTCCGGGCTGTGCAATTGGTTGGTCTACCAAATTTACAAGCCCAGGGATCTCTCGAAAAGTGGTTAGCGGCAGCGGTTCAAGCGAGTACTATGGATTCAAAATTAGGCAACGAATAAAATATCCGTCCTCAGGTTACTAATTCACTCACCTTCCGTTGCTCGTGTTGCAAAATCTTTGTCATATTCACAACAGTGTAGGCTTTCTGCCTTGCTCGGTCAGGGCTGTTAATTTTCGTGAACGCAGAGACTGTTCGTTCTTCAGCCATAGAATTTGGGACGATTGAGAACAATTTGCTGGCTAAATGCGCAGGTATTCTGGCCTTATCGTGCAACAGAAGCCGCGTCCAATATTCTAAGGGAGTTTCAGGCGGCTGGTAGCTGTCGTAAGGTGGCCGCTGACGCGCATATAAGATCAGTTAAATTCGAAGATCTTCCACCATGTCTTCCCAGGTGCGGTATTGCGATTGGGCTAGTATATACGCTGTACGCCCCGAGTTAACCTCGTCCCTGAGCAATGGAATCAGATACTGGCCAGCGCGAACGTAAGCTGGGTGCGATCTGCGCAAATCGTCGTCGTAGATTGCCGGGTTGATGAGATTCCCTGGTGCTGCGTCTGGCTGAAATGAGTGCCGGTTCAAAGTTATTGTCGTCGATAATGGATTCACGTGATGCTGTTTGAAAATCTCTGAGCCAATGTAACCTAGCAAACATGGATTAAACCGGGATCTCTTATGAATAATAGGACACTCACGTGGATCAAGGTAAAATGCTGATGAATAACACTGCCGGTCAGGTCCTTCTAAAGCCTCGCTGTAACGTCCATTAACTATTCCGCGTACACTTTGTATCAGCTCAACTGGAAGAACACGCCCGTCAAGGTGATGTGGGTTTGGGAATAAGTTGTGTAGTGTCGCTTGTGCAGCAATCCATAGGTAATACACATCGCCGGGGGTGAAAGCACTGGATTCCAAGCAGATAACCGCTCGTGCAAACGGCTGCAGAAGCGCATGAAGCTGATGCAACTTGTTTTCAAACTGTCTGAAAGTAGAAAGGTCTGTCATCCAAGCAAGTCTATGTGTCTGTATGCGCATATTTGAACTAATAAGTATGACTGATCAAAGAGCATATAGGTAACCGTCTTACCTTTCCAATTTTAAGCACATTACTATAAATAAGCTCTGTGATCGGCTGGAGGCATGGTAGTAGAGCATGTATTGCGTAATATATTATCAAAAAGCGAGTGTTACCGATCTGTACAAGCCCGCATGGTATACCCTTCAAGATTCGTAAGACAGTCAGGCGGAATGTTGCGAAGGTGGATTTTGAAAAGAATCGGATAATAATGCGAACCCGGTGGACTGTTTCTTTGAAGTAGTCTAGAATGCAAATCTCCTTCGCACAGTTATGCATATGATGGCAAGGGTCGGGGAGAATAATGATATGAGGGTGATCCTGAGCAAGCAGCTCGCGTGCTAATCTAGTGTTTCCAGTGTTATCTGAACTGATTCCTGAAAAATGTGTGGCGGGAATTAGCTCAAACACCTGGATTATTGGGTTAGTATAGCTTCAGCTATAACGGGCTAAGCTCACACCTTTAGTAGCATGGACTTGATGTGGGTGGCTGTATGCGCTTCCCCGCTCGCCTCGTTGGCTTCGATGAGATGAGCTTGCCGAGTTTCTGGTGATGTAACGTGAACCGTGTATATTGACTGCGATCCACGTATCGTAGCCCCATCGAAAGATATCGTCAAATTTGTTTGCTGAGCTAGCTCCTGAACCGATGCATCGAGTGCAGCTTCAGCTTCGGCATTGATGAGTTTGACATAAGTTGAGCTATTGGCAAGCTTAGTTTTTGGGTCGAGATGAGCTACATAGTCTCTGAACGAGGGCGAATCAATAATTGTTGGCGCGAGGAAGTTGCAGCATATGCAGCGGATTAGTAGATCCTCGCCGACTAGTTTACGTCTCTCAGTGACGTGAGCCTCGAGCGTAGATGTCACATCCCCTGAGCCTGCTCCAGCGCCTAGTTCGTTGTCCATGATTGTTTCAAGCTTCTCGAGCTGTGCGGATGGCGCAAGAGCATGGAGACCTAATTGAGCTTCCTCACGAAGATTCTCGGTTAGGAATTGACAAGCTCGGGCATGCGGTAAGACACTTCGAGATTGGCACGGAGCTGTCCAGTTAACGGTACATCCAGGGCCTGCACACCTTGCATGGAGTTTACCCTTCTCATCTCTGCAGTAAATCGTAAGCTTGTCAAGCAGTGCAGAGGATTTCCTCCCCCGGCCGGTATCGCTACGTTTTGACGGAACATTGGTGAGCTTTTCGGGATCATAATTAACCTAACGACCGCATACATATACAAGTTAACATAACGGTAGGACAATTGTCAAGTAATTATTACTTTAACTGCGGTACGTGCCAATGCTCGTTCTTCTTTTTCTTTTATCTCCCGTCGTTGTCTTTTTCTGACTTCTCCAATTGCGGCGGCTTCTTCATCAAGCTTTCGCTTATGTGCCGATCAACCAGCCTGTTCACCCGTGGCGTCGCCACTTCGACCCGTCACATTCTACAAATCACACTCTTAAGTTGAAATGAGCTATTTAACCCATACGGTGACTTACGGGTATGTCAACTGCTGTGTGAACCAACGGTTTTGCGCTCGCTATGAGATCATCTAACCATTTTAGAAGGAGTGCGTCGAGCCCCGAATCACCAGTAAGGTACTTCGTTAGCACATCTACAACACACTCTAAATCGACACCCCGATGCTCAAAGGCTACAGGTAGACCGCCAGACTGGATTCGTTCCGCTCGAGATCCAAATGCGACTTCGAGTGCATGATTGACAGCGCCTTGAGGCGATCCGGTGTTTTCCACCCATCTTTCATCGATCTGGAAGTTCTGGAAGGGGTAGTAGGTCCCCTCGGATAGCGGTATCGATACTGGGAGATGCACGAGAAGCTCACGTAGCAAGGTCAACCGGGAAGTATACTCGAAGGGTAGGTGATGGACCAGTGTGTTGGATGGTTGTGCATCGTTGAGGAGGCGCATCCCTGTGCTCGAAGCGATCTCTTCACTCTGATTGGTATGTACACCCCTATTGCTTATTCTTCGATCCTCAAATTCACTCGTCATACTTCAGTTCTGAGGGTATTCAGCTCCAGAGCTGCAGTACGCCCAAAAAGGGAAAAAATTGAAATTCATATCGTAAGCGCCATGTTTCAAAACCGTTTAGAAACCGGTTTGTAAACCTGATTTGTAAACGGTTTAGAAACATCTCATTAAAAACCGTACCCTATTCTCAATAGGTCAGAGGAGGCCCTGCGTTGCGCTCAGAAAGGCAGGTGGCTTTGCGTGGGTTGATGTGACCTAAGTGTGGATATGCGGCTCATCAGCGGTATATCATGTGATGTATTCGCACGTATCTATGAAATAGTTGTTTAATGTTTCAGGTTTTTTTTCGTGCTGCTAGAGCAACCTGCAACCAACGTATGAGTGAGAATGGTGTGTACAGAGACAAGCAAAGCAGTCAGAAACGATAGAAACTAAATTGTAATCTTACTAGGATGCTGAAATTGGGAGCGCGGTTTGGTACAACAAGACAATTTGCGAGCGGCTCGGATATAAGGAGCTGCAAACATGGCAGCTATCCGCTGTAATGGACGTAAGTGCTGGTCAAGACGTGTTTATCCAAGCTCCAACCGGCGCTGGAAAATCAACCGTAATGCAAGGTGCCGTCCTGGCAGACCGAGCGCGAGGGATGGAGTCGATTGCAATCACGTTATGTCCAACGAAAAGTCTGTGCGATAACCAAGTAAGCGTATTTCGAGCAGTTTCGACAGGTTTGAAGTATTAACAACGTACTAGGCGCGATCTACTAATAAGGTCAATGGACTTGACGCGCTCGCTCTTCACAGCGGTCCGGTGTCGGCTGCGAACTGTCAATTCCCTCCTCGAAATTTGTTCGACGAAGTCAAAGAAGGGAAATACACGCACATATACATAGGTCCAGAGATAATCATGAACGATGAATTTGGCGAGGTGCTATCTGACAAGACGTTCTACGAACGGTGCCGATATTTTGCTGTTGACGAGGCCCATATGTTGGTCGAGTGGAGCTCCTTTCGCAGCGCTTTTGCAGACGTCCGACGACTGCGAAATCGTTTTAGAGGTCCGATTACTTGGGCGGTGGTATCTGCCACGGTTGAGCCAACTCGGGAGCTCCCTACGTTAACATCTGCAAACGTGTGATTTTCTTCAAACAGCTTCGGAAGTCTTCAGAAAATGGACTTGTCTCATTCAGTGGTCCAAAGAACCCCCACAATTTTGAAGTACTTTGAAGAGCTGCAAAGATCACATTCATCTTCAAAGAGCTTCAAAGAGCTTCACTCGGCTTTAAAGAGATTCAGACAGCTTCAAAGCTGTGCAAGATGAGTTCAAATCAATTTGTAGGCCCGCATTAGCCTTCCAACACATGCAAATCCTAAGATTCAATGCTGTGAAGACCTATAAAGGCAAAGCTGGA
>WSTJ01000105.1:0-43439 GCA_019623705.1 Ceratobasidium sp. 428
GATTGCTAATGTTATTTGTCACTACAGTACCCACCGCTCACAAGCTATACCATCCCCGGTCCTCGTCCCTTCACCTGCGACGGGTCTTCTCCGACCACCACTCCGGCCACACCGACGACGACAACTAAGGCTACAACAACCTCAACAACCAAGGCTACAACCACCACCACGAAAGCTTCAACCACTACGACTGCGGCCACTCCTACCTCGACTGGAGTAGCCCAGAAGTACGGGCAGTGTGGTGGTATTGGTTGGACTGTAAGTTATTCACCACTGCTGGACATTTTATTTAGTCTAAGACAAATATTTGGTGCATAGGGCCCGACGGTTTGCGTGGCCGGAAGCACTTGCACAAAGTCCAATGACTATTACTCCCAGTGTCTTTAGTCGCCTTCTCTCGTTTTATTTGGGTTGGGAGCATGTATAGCAATAAATTTATTTCTTTAGATCCTTTGAACACATTTCTCAAGGTTTTGCTACCAGTAGAGACGAGTGTTGGTCCCGAAATATCTGAGAAACTCGAAGTGACAGTGTTACCTAGGAGAACCTCGACTTCGAGCTAGTTTAAGCTCAAATGACCATAAGTGATCAATATTCTTGAATTTTTCGCATACATTAAGCGATCCAACTCCAACAAACAACATACACTTCTAAGATAAACAGGGGTCAATCACTTACTCATCTTGTCCTTGATCCGCGCTCCAAACCATAAAACCGCCATTATCACGGTCCAAAAGACTATGACCTGAAATGCGCGGTGTACCCATGCAGGTGAAGGGTAAACACAGACAGCGAGCATTATACCAAGACCTCCTGCAAGATATGCACCAAAAATGGACGCTGGAGACTCAGTCGTCATTGCTGAAGCGCTGAAGCCAATTCGTCAGAGATCACTCCAACCCTGAGGCAAGGCGAAGAGAACACTTACTACGCAACCGCACCCAAAATCGCACAGCCCCTCCTGCCTATCACTGTTGCGACTGTTCGCTGGCCGGCAGCGATATCCGCCTCGATATCGGCTGCCGCACCTAAAGCATGAACTGACGCAGTGACCAGGCCTAGGACGTATCCTTTGGAGGGGATACTCGCCAGATCCCACTGTTTGCCTACCAGTGCACAACACGAAGAGAATCCAACAAACCAAGAGAGCCAGACTATTAAGCCGTTGGATAGCGAATCTACGATAGGTATTTCCTTGAGTCTGAAAGGAGGGGTAGAGTACGCCCAACCAAGTGCGACGAGTGCAGCTGTCGATATTGCGGGAGAATAGGCTTGCCATGTTCCTACGGTGTGATGCGCGTATAGATATGGCAGAAGAGAGATGCTGAGGGTAATAGCGGACGAGGTAATTGCTGCCGTATGCACAAATCCATGGTGCGCTGGCGGCAAAATTGTGCCTTCAAGCGACGTGGCAGATTTGCGAGGGTTGAGCAGGTCGGAAGCATAGTCATATATATCGTTGACACCAAATACAACTGTTTCCAGTAGTATCCGTATGATTAGTACGAGCAATTGCCTAGGATCTATCAAGGAGCGAACCTACCAATGCATAGAGGAAAACTGAGGGTTGCAATCTGTGTGACACAAACACCCAATGCACTGGGAGATTTTGGTATCACACCGGAGTGAATAGCACCAATCCCGTATAGAATAGGTCCGAAGGTCCAACCAGGAGGGCGACTGGATTTGACTAGCATGACAAGATGTTGCCAGAGCGTAGGATTGGGCGCAAGAGCCGCCGAGGAGACCAAAGAGGTCACACTTCCTGTCGAAAGTTGAGTGAGGTATTCTGTACTAAGAGGGATGGACATACCATAATTTATCATTGTGATGCTATGACAGAAAGAACTTTAGCGACACGTAGACCGCCTGATCACAACAGCAAATATCGTTCCAATAATGTAGATATTATTCAGTCAGCCAGAGCACACAGATAGTTTCGTATGCAAGAGAAGGGACGCAGCGTGTTCAAATTCTTCTGGCCAGATAAACGTTCGCACAAGGCTCGGTCAGTCGGTGGTGGCCGAGATTGCAAGTGGATGAGAGGTGATGACGTAATTTGTGTAAGCGCTCAGAGCCAACCCTCGGCCTGATAACATCTAATCGAACAATGCACACAATTTACAGATTAAATTTCGACATTCACAATGTCATCAACCGCTATACCAGACCGAGATGCACTAGGCTTCAACCCACTCCTCCAACAGGCGCTTGTGCTTCTCGGACCTTGGTACAACGGTACAGTTAAATTGGGCTGGATGTCTGCATGTAGAAAAGGTTGAAGATGATATCCTATTCACCGAAGTAGCGTACTCACAGAACAAGTCTATTCATGCAGGTCTTCGCCTCGGGGGCCGACTTTCCTGGACTTGAGGTTATATTGAAGATGGCCAGTAGAGTGGCCGCCGCGATAAACATGCCCGACTCCGCGAAGTGAGACCCAGGACAAATTCTGCGCATATATATAGGTCAAAGGGTTGCAGGAGCTCCGGATGTTTCTTATTGACTTACCTTCTTCCAAAACCAAAAGTTAGGGGGGAAGGCGTAGACGAATCCAGGAAGCGATCTGGGTTGAAAATCTGTGGCTCAGGGTAGACAGAAGCATCGTGGCTGATCGCCCTATTGACATCATATGCTCGGTGTATAATCAAGTGGACAATAAGAGATATATACCATATGTTTCCCATGCTATGCGGCCAAACAGCTGGAGAATCAGCCATGCACTCTAAATGCAGTGAATGACGGGCAGACCCACACAATCGCCCCCTTAGGGATTCTATACTCTTTATATATATCCTCTTCAGTGCAGACATGAGGAAGAGCTACGCAGCAAGGCTAGTAAATCACATGGAGAATCATCTAAGCTAAAAGCGACATACCTAGTGGCAGAGGAGAGCCCCATCGCAGCGCTTCCTTGATCGCACAATTCAGGTACGGGAGTGATTCGCGGTCGCTAAGCTCCGGTAACCTGTCCCCTCCTAATACCGAGTCTAATTCAACCTGAGTCTTTTTCTGAACCTCGGGGTATAGGACCATAGCGAGCACAAGAGTTGTTAAGCTAGCTATCGTCTAAGTGGTTGAGGTAAACTTCAAAATCGCCTATATGCACCTATCACAACGTTATGGCTTACCGTTTCAGCACCGGCTAACGGGCGAGCTACCGTTTAGTACGTCAAGCCTCCATAAATATATGAACACAGACCGGCATATAGCGTTCCAGCGGCCCATTTTATCATGTCCTCTTCTTCTTCGGCCCTTTGTTCGGTAAATTGGCCGTTCACAACCTGAGTCAAAATACTCTTGACGACTGAGGGAGTCGCCGTGCCCGCGGCCTATACAGAAATCAAAATACGATATGAGCAATAAACCAGTACATGCTTGCTACGGTATAACAAAATCCTCACCATTCGTGACTTTGTCCATTCAAAGGGGTCATTTTGCAGCTTATCTTTTTCCGCTCGCCAAGCATTCGCTTGACGTTTCCATCCAGCTCCTGGTAGCCACGACGGTACATAATTGAGCCAGGGGATAGTGTTGACGTAGAAGTCTAAGTCGTTGGGAGTTAAAAAGTGTAAAGATGGATAACGAAGTATCAAAACTCACTACTGGTCGAAGCCGCTTCACACACCTTATCGACGGCAGTTTCTACCAGATAGACCAGCTCGTCAAATGGATGAGACGCATCGTATCCATATAGACAAGATAGTAGAATGGATGCGGTCATCCTGTGGAAATGCGGGTAAGTTTTATACTATTCGTCCACCTGAGAGAGAGTTGAATACCAGCGGAACTCTGAAACCGTACTTTCAGGGCTGTGGAGCAATCTCTGCACCGACAGCCTGGTGTAATTTACCATCTTTGAGAAAATATCCTCGCTCGTAGCTGGGTCTAGAGCAGTCTGGGACATTCTTCTCTGGTTCTTCCAGCGCTCGCCATAGCACAAAAATCCCGTATTCTTTCCCCAGCCGACACTACACTCAATCATATTTAGTGACGTACCAATCTGGCTTGTATAGTATCACGACTTACAGCCTCTCATCGTTAAGCATTGGTAGCTCCGCCCTGTCCGAATAAATCAAGGAGCGCCTTACAAGAAGGTCTGTTGCTGAACTGGCCGAGTTTAGTACAATTATGGTCTGCCCTAGAATACTGAACGAGATGATATCGCCTAGGTATTAAACGTGAACATGGGAGGAGCACTACTGGCCGAAGTACTGACTGTTGAGCTGGTTACTGATATCTCTATACACGATATGCTCGTCGGCAGACGGAAGTGAGAGCAGATGACCAATTAGAGGGAGGGGTTTTAGAGCAGGCGGTAAAGGGTAAGATTTCTTCTTCCTCAGCAAGAGCAAGTAAAAGACCAGAGTACTGGATATCAGTATGAGTAACGTGGAGATATTGTATGCCATGATGGACTGGTTGTTTCCTTGTTCAAGCTCTATGGAAGCCGAGTATAAGAGGGGGGTTGCAATTACCGTAGGTATGTGAGCTGGTACTTCCAGGTATAAAGTACTTCTAGCTGATCTATAACGGCAAGGAAAAACACATGAAACCTAGCTCAACTCAATACAGCCATCAGCCGTGAAAAAATAGTCTCTCAGGCTGTCAACCAGTCAGCTACGAAGCGTCACCTGACTTGACGCGTCAGAGTGGGCTATATGCGTGTCGCACAGCCACCCTGCATACACATTATATTAAATAGAGTACACAACTGAGACCTTAGACTATACGGTTTCGGCCCACTAAACAAGGGTCACGTCATTTAAGAGTATGAATTATGCATTTTTCAACGAGAGAGTGAGACTAATTAGAGGCTCGCGAACCCGAGTCAATTGGTCCACCGTTCAATATTGGTAGGTAAACGATCATCCAATATTGCTCGACAAGAGTGTTTGTAAGGATTGTTTCAGGTGCAAGGGAGCTTGGCCTATTAGGCTCTGGGTTTCTAGGTATTTTTCATGATTGTGTCTGCGATTGATGCTCGGCCAAACAAACACCACCGAGATCACCGCTGATGTAATTTATCCAGCAGGACCCTGCCACAACCACATCATAGCTATGTATGGGTTGCGGCAGCCAGTTTGTTACGATCATGGCCACTGGCTCCCCCTTATACA
This sequence comes from Ceratobasidium sp. 428, assembly GCA_019623705.1. Classification (NCBI taxonomy): domain Eukaryota; kingdom Fungi; phylum Basidiomycota; class Agaricomycetes; order Cantharellales; family Ceratobasidiaceae; genus Ceratobasidium; species Ceratobasidium sp. 428. The sequence continues at coordinate 5,121 of WSTJ01000105.1, forward strand.
CTCCTCTGCATCCTACAGGAGAACCTCTCGTGGTCGAGCCTCAGAGAGATGAAGAAGAATCGCCAGACCGACTGAACGAGTTGCTAGAGCGTCTATCTAAAGGCACGCCCACATCCCATTCTTTTGTTCATTGATCGGGTTGTTTACGTCTCAGGCTTCCAGTATTCGAGCCATTGTTGCGGCCATTGGGGCCTGTTACTAAGGTTGCTCGCCTGCTAACAGCCGGGTATGCATCTGAAGATGCTCAACGACGGTATGTACGAAATAATTGTGAGGTGTTAAAGTCACTCTCGTCATGATTCTTTTCCAAAATAGATTAGAGAAACGGGCTGATTGGGGCAGGTTTCGGAAAGTACTAATGATCAAGTTGCAGAACATTGGCGTTGTAGTATGTATACACTAAGTGCCTTAATGGTGTCTTTCTGACTACTATACTTGTTGTTGTTCAGTCGGGTCTCTTGCTAGCGTAAGTCCGTACCTTATATTGTCGATGTAATATAACTCAAACAACTACTAGGGCAAACACAAATCTAATATGTATGGGCCCTACTCGTCGAATGACATACGTGACATGCCTGGCATCGATTTATATGAGCCTGATGTCGATTATATTCGGACTGCTCTGTCTTTGGTCGATCGTCGGAGTGCATCCATCTCGTCTCCGTGTAAGCGTTGTCTCATTAGTGCGAGGCAAGTAACTCAACGACTCTACCTATATCAAACAGGAGCTATCTAAACAAACCATCTTGTTCTACTACCTCAATTCGACCCCTTCGCTCTTCGGTGGAGCGTCTGCCCTTGCGTTTTTTGTCGCAGTTGGGGCGTGGGTCTGGCTTGAGACGGATCAAGGCATAGTATCGCGTGTGTTGGTCGTTCTGCTTGGCGCTGCGCTTATGGGCAATGCTTTTGCTTGCTTTGTGCTGGGGGCTACAGACTGGGGTGAGGAGGCTCAAAAGGAATAGTGGTTCGCTTTTACGAACAAATCTTGCCGATTGATCTACTGAAGCAAGTATTTGCACAAATGAACCGTGTACTCGAGACAATTGACTACCTATGATATACAAATGAACAAGATTATAGCACTCATCTACTAGAACATACGCCAAAGCCTGCTATACACATATCGTGTGGGTGCTCTAAGTATCCAAGAATACAACTATATCTCGACGATAGCCTACACACTTACAACTAGATACAAGAAAGATTAAACTGGGTATTGGTCCACTCCCTATTCCATAGTCATCGAATCCCTATCGTAGGCTAATAACCGCGCATACTCTAACAAAAGCCTGAACACCTATCCCCCGACCCCGTATCAGCATATGCTATCACCAAGTATGGGTAAGTACACTCACATAAACTTGCATATCCTCCGGCCTCCAGTGTTTCACTGAAAATTCTCGAGCATGTGCCGCAATCTTTTCGGCCATGTCGTCGTGCGCTGGTGTTTGATCTGGACCGGGAGCACCCATGAAGAAGGCGAGCGTGTCGTACAAGTCTGAATAATCAGTTTGAATAGGTATGTAGTGGTAGTATGGGACCAGCCTGGAGGACAGGTCGTTAAGAGGCGCTTCCAAAAGAACAAACCTGGACGAATATACTCACCAGTCAGAATTCCACTCGGGAAAAATGGTCATTTTGAATACAACACTGGAGCTCGAGTTTAGCGTAAGGAAACAAGCTAACTCAGACTAAGACTTACGCCCCGGAAGACAAAAGTCGCTGGAAACGGGAAGACCAGCCGTTACCATCTGTCAAAAGCAGATTCGTCAGTAAACGATCCTCGCGTTCAGACATAATACATACCAACATCAAGCAAAAATTTGCGATCCAGCCCAGCTTCCCACCCAACTATTTCTCCCCAGTCCAAACTGTCCTCCATCTCCTGGCATGTATGATCCGTCTCAGACTGGTCGCACTGGATTGGGCCCCCAATCAGCTTCACGTCCATGTAACGTTCATTCAACTCCTCGCGCGAGTACGTCTCTAAGCAGACCGCGCCTGTCTCGCGATCCTCGACCAGCACCTCCACATCCGGTGTGACATTTGGGTCTGTGTAATTTCCATCACGATTGGCCAAAACGTGTAGTCGTACGCGGTGGGAAAACCTCCAGTCGTGTTCGTGGTTAAACGCTTCGCCTGTGCTCCGTCCTCGCCAAAATATCTTCTCTGTTCGGTTTGCCCAAGCAACAGGCTCGCCAAGATTTCGCGAGTAGGTTTCAGGTGGTACGTAGTCCTGCAACGCGGGGTGCAAGATCGCACCTCCGGCCGAAAGCTGAGATTGAACGAAGAAAGGGGAGGCAGAGCGTGGGTGGGCAACATCGTAGGCAAAGTATCCATGTCGCTTCAGAGGATTGTTCAAAATCGCCGGGTTGGTGCAAAATGACATGCTAGCACGGTGATCCCGGATAAAAGTATGGGTGTGCTGATTCTGTTCGGGGAGAGCAGAGGTATAAAAAGTTGTCGGATCTTGGAGACATGCATTTGCGACTCCACGGCGGGGGTTGCGCTCCAGGTCCTCGAATCTTGCGACCTGGGCTTCGGTAAGACCTGTAGCCAGTATGCAAAACCTCAAATAAGTCCAAGATAATGAGAGTTAGAGAATACTCACGTCGTCCTCGTTCTAAGGCAGCGTTCACTGCGAGGCGCATATCCTCTGCTAAGATTGAGGGACCCATATCGTGTCCGTAAACATAAAACTTGATGTCTGGAAGGTCTTTAGAAAAAGCCGAGACAAGCTGTTCAAAGTCCGAGGCAACCACCCAGTCAGCAAGTTTTCCGCCCAAAGTCACATTGCCCTTCTTGATGCTGAGATTATAAGCATATTCTTCGACGGAAACGGCGGCTATTCTACGTAGCAAGACGTGGTGTTGTAAAGCCAGAAGGGGCGCAAGATCACGGTCAATTTGGTCAAACTAATATTCAAATATAGCCGCGTCAAAAAAACACGTAGATACAATAGATAGACTCACCTCATCTATGAGCTTGAACCCGACGCTTCGAGCAAAAGTGTACCTGAGAGGAATGGGTCTCTGTTACATATTCGCTTGGCGAAAGTAAACCTACCATTTATCAAAACCGAGAGGGGGCCAACGACCATATCTTCGTTGGTACTCTTCGATAGCCTCGTCTAACGTAGTGCTCTGACTGGCAGAGCCGGATGAGTATATTACACGTCGCAAATTGTAACTCACACCTTTCAATCATATCGTTCCATTTCGCCTCGGCGTCCTCTATGAGTCCGTGAATCGGGTGAAGCCCTCCGATCGTAACCTTCAAGCGCCCGCCCTCGACAAATTGGTGCCTCGAAGGTTCTGAGGAAGGCGGTCCGGACGAAGAGTTGTTAGAATTAGACTGCAGGTCTGGATCTGACGAAACAGGGTCGTGAACCAGGTTCCATCCCGAAGGAGCAAGTAAGAACCGAGAAAGGCAAAATAAAACGAAAGTAGAAATAGCCGTAGCAGCGAAGACAAAGCGTTTATGTTGAAGGAAAATGATGTGCCGTGAGGCGAGTAAGTCGGACATTGTGGTCGTGAAAAACCGTTGACATCGCGTTTATGGATATCAGGAACCGACACGTGCCGACACTCGTGTCGGTCAAACGTAATCGCCCGAAAAATGGAAGTTACGTTACCAAAATAATAGCTTCTTGCTAGCCACCTCGATGCGCGGTCGCTTGTACTACCAAATACACAAATAAGCCCCGCTACCCATCGCTTTTGCTCTAGTTTTGAATTCTCATCAAGATCCAGTATTTTAGTCTATGATAGATATCAACCTCTAAGTTACGTATCCAAATTATTAGCTCACGCATACTGTACGAGATGCAAAATCCAAGGAAAACTTCGTGGCTAGTTACCATATAACCTATCAGACCTCTACAGCTAACAGCTCTAGGGTCTATTTGAAGCATATTCTGGTACACAGCTTGTATTCATTCCATACTCCAAATCAAGTGGCTATGCCTATCGCGTTGCCACCCCGTATAGAATTGCATATAGCCAGCTGATTTGTGGCTGAGTCATGTGACTGTACGCGCTCGCCATCCTCCAACCTCCTGACGCGTTTCTTTGACGGAACCGCGCGCTCCTAAAGCGGTTGAAGAGCACTAAGCGGGCTTCGAAATCTCGCGTCTAATACACTCTCGCGCCGATCAGGCCTACAAAGAAGTTTGACATACCTGCTATCCACCCTGCTTCTAATATCTGAGTAAAAATTTGTTATGGATCGCGTCTTTGAGACTCCCGAACTAGTTTCGATGATATGCGCCCATCTTCCACCGCAATTTATGCTGGTTTCTAGGCAATTTTTTCATGGAATGCTACCGCACCATTGGAAAACCACCAAGGTGCCAAGTTTGTTCACGCGAGGTTTGATTCCTGCAGATTGGGCTCGGCAAGACAAAACAATTGAGGTAGTAAGTGAGATCCTACAATCCTTTTTAGCTACCACTTACCCATGAAAGTCACTGTCCCGACCCCTTACCCCCGAAAGCATGTCACGCTTCCATTTTTATGCCCCCTTCATCAAGATAATTGAGCTTGGATTCTTTCGTGTCTCTCTAGACTTGGACGACTGGAGTCCTTTAATCACTTATGCACAGACGACCAGACTTTTGCCAAACCTTGTTCAGGTGATATACCTGGGGCCAGAGCTGGACCCTCTCACTATTTTTCTGAACAGTTCAGCGCGGATGATTAATCTTGCGTCGTTGAGTGTCTCATTCGTCAAAGATATCTTGGATCATATTGCTACCTTGTGTCCCGGGGCTCATCAGCTGAAGTTCTACCCTTCATCGGACCAGTATACAGACAACTTCTCCCTTGAGGACATTCCATCGCAAACCTTTGCCTCCTTGGCTAAGTTCCGTGACCTCCGTCACTTGACTTCTAGCTTAGCAGTCCTTCAGTCTCATTCGCTTCGGCTTCTTGCAGAGCTGCCTAATCTCGCTTTTCTACACGTCGAATCTGGTTATCTTCACGACGTCAACAACGTGGAGCTGTGTTACCAGCTCCCTGCCGATTCCTTTCCTTCGCTTACAACCCTACATATCGATCGTACTTCCCAAGATGTTAAGAGATTTTGGGACCTTGTTCCGCTCAAGAAGCTGGCCGAGGTTCACATATTCATCCAGTCGGCCGATGGTGGCGACCCTACGCAGTTCATTCCTTCGCTATGTCGCGGAAGTCCTCGAATTAAGGCGTTGCTGCTTGATTTCCCTATAGGTGATGACGACGAACCTGTATACAGCATCGGGGCCGACATGTTTGAGCATCTCGCACGTCTTCCCTTGGACCATTTTTTCTCGGTCACATATGCGAGGCTTGACTTCGAGCGCCCTTGGGAGAAACTAGCGATGGCTTGGCCAAAAATCCAGGAGATCCGCCTTATCCATCAACCAACGAGCTTAGAAGACTTCATGGCGTTGTCAGCAAGTCTTTCAAACTTACTCACAATCGAGTGCGACTTTAGCTTTACTGAAATGGCAAACAATGTCAAGCATAACTGGGAACCAACTGAAGGCTCCAGGTTCTACCCAAAGCTGGATCGGTTTATTATTAAACAACCTGAACTAAAGGATCTGGCAACTAGCGAATCTCATAACATAGATGACTTGGCGAGGTATGCTATATGCTCTACGATTTCCTACTATTATTCCTTACCTTTTATTAGATTTTTCGCCTGTCATTGGCCTAACGCACGAATTCTCACTTCAATAGCAGTGGAAAGCGAGCTCGGAACCGGACCGGACGGATGGATTTACGAGGATGGGTTATTTAGCTTGTTCAAGAAGCTTATCAAAGCTCATGTTCGCGACTTTCATCATGTGTAGCCTGGCGCCTTTACAAGGGTAATCACGATAAAAACATGTCTGCTCGTAGTTCAGGGCTACGCATTCATATACGAACAAGCGATCACAGCCAGCTTGTTCGAGGATTATGACCCAATAACACTTAGCGCCAGCAGAGCCCCATTACGAGCCGAAAACGCCAAACGCTGTCTGGTGATCATATCCAAATAGATATGTTCTAGCCTGGGAGGGGAAACAGCGGTTGTATGCGCATTCTTACCTCATCATTAGTCCTCCGTCTTCCAGCACCTTCCTGTTCTGTGCCTGAGCACCCTTGGCCGGAGGCTATATACCGCCTCGGCTACACTAACGCAGTCATCCATCCCGGTGGAGTGCCCAGGCGCGTGGTCGTGCACATAAGAACCACCACAAACGACGCCGTGCGCAGCCTCGAAGACAGCCTACTATTTAGTCCTCTGGAAGAGGGAGCGGTGGGGTTGCAGCGCAAGGGCCATCGAGCTGTGTCGCATCCTCTCAAGCCAGATTTCTGGCCGGGAAGGATGATAGGTTTTAGTTTTACTTCGGAGGATGCGGAGTTTATAACGGATTACGGCAAGACTGCGACTTTTAAAATTGCGCCTTTTGTGGACCCAAAGAGACCGGATGTTGTGTTCGTTAAATTTAGAGAGGTGCAGTCGGATGATGATGTTTGGGGTACTTGGATTCTTAGTGTGCACAAGGACTGAGTCGGGATGTTGAATATATGCGTACCACTGGTAATTCTATTCATCCAACTATTAACTTCGATCATTAGGCACAGTCTAGTACACCATCTAGGAAGCAGGCTTGTCTCCTATATGCACCTTGCTCATCATATCCGCCAACGAATCCGCCGCGTCCTCGAGCTTCTGACGTTATAAATTACACTAGCTGCGCAAACAAGTGCCTCGAAACGGAACACAATGGGGTCAATACCATACAAGACAACTGCAGAGGACATTTCACGAGGCAGATGCCGAGGGACAAATTTGAGTAGGCACCAGGGAGGAAAGTATACAATACGTAAGAACGATTGGATAGAGAGAGTCAGGGCTTTGAAGTACCGGGGAGTCTATTCGTGTATTGTTGGTCGTTCAAGCGGGTTCGGTTCATGATCTCCATACTAAAAGGAGATTAAGTGGGATACAGCAGGCAAAGTAAAGAACGGTAGCTCACGGGCGATAGCAATAATAATGTATAGGGCACACATCATCAAGCCTTTCATGTAGTTCGATTTCCCATCCATGACATGTAAGTTGAAGAGGATGATACTGACGAACAACAGTATAGTCTATAGCAATAGCCAAATCTTCATATGGGTCTACCTCGATGATCTATTGACTTACCTCAAATTCGGTGAAGTAGAGCGTAAGTTTGCTTCCAGTGACCCAAGAAACAACAACAAGCAGAGCTAAGCGGCGAAGTGCTTAGACTCGAGCTACAACAATATACTAGGCACTTACGGACCACCAAGGCGGTAATCTGCTATTTTGACTTGCTACGTTAATTTCAACAGCACGATCTGGAGCACAAAGTGAACTTACAATAGAGCTACCGATGCTGACGCTAAGACTATCTTCAAACTTGCCTCTGATAGCCATCTGAATTGACTTGATATGTTCGGCTGTGTTGGTCTACAGAAGTTGTTCTATATGTGCATAAGGAACGAGAGCGGGTTTGTGAAGCTACTTACGGCTATGGGTAAGATAATCAGCCCAATAAATGCCTCCGAGATGTGATATTTGTTTGCTGTTTGCTTCACGGAACCGACAACTTTGTGCTTCACGTGAGCAATCAGCCAAACCGAATGGTGAATCACTAACGAATCTTAGCACAAAACGCAGCGACAACGGTAGTGATTGATAGCCTACAGAGATGAAAACGTTATATTTCCCGTGCTGATCAGCAAGCGGCAGTACTCACCAAGCACACGCAGAAATGGTGCTCATCGAGGGTTCCACTTCCTCATCCTCCTCGCCATCCCAATCGGCTGCATACAAGTGAGCATGCGTTTTAAGCTGCGATCGATGCTATTAGATGACCTGTATCCAAGCTCGCCGAATTGACAATATACCTGGAATACGAGGTATAAAATATACACAACCAATAGGATGATGGCGGTACTGTGGGAAACAAATAGCAAGTCCTCTTGGGACTGCCCGTCATCGTACGATATAGCTGCTCGCACGGAGAAGAAATTTGAGATATGCTTTTGAGTAGAGTGATAAGCGGCAGGAATTATGAGAGCTGTTAGATGGTTTTCAGCGTGATACTCGACGGAAAGAAAAGGCATATACTTACCGATGCATGCCAAAGTCATTAGCTGTAAAGATGTTGAGTACGGTTGAACGACACCTGGAGCTCAAACATACGGATGCGCCACTGATGAAACGGGTTATTAAACTACAGCGCGCATTGTATTATGAGGAACTCACGTCTGGTTCGCGGTCACTTGAAAATTCATCTCGCTGTAGCGTAACCCGCCTGTCGAGCAGCAAATAGGGTTAGTTTTAGCTCGATTTAGATTGATTAGCGAGATAGAAGCCGGATACTTACCGGCTATGGAACACATCCCAAACATAAGTAGCAGGTTTGACAGGATTGATCCCAGCAACTATTTGCACCACAATCTTTAATCAACCAAGCTCTTATAACCCTTCTGGATCGACCAGAGCTTACAAAAGCCTGAATAAGTTTTAGTTCACCTGTAGTAGAAAGATGAATGTCGTGTGCCAAAAATGAGTCTATGCAGGTATGGGACGGTCGGTTCTTCACATACCCCGCAACAACGCCGTCATGCCAATAATAATCTCAACCTGTGTTAGATATATACAACCACATCAGGCTATGCTTGCGTGTAAGACGCCATATCAAGCTTACTGCGTTGCCAAACAGAACGTTAAGCAAAGCACCAGATGCCGGGTTGAGACTCATTGTGAGCTGCTCCACGGCCTCTCCTAAGAGCTATAAAGGGTTGTTACGAGTTCAGGTTTCTCATCCAGACAACAAACTCACCGACGAGAGTGATGTGATGGCCATAAAGCTTGAGACAAATATCAAGCCTTCGCTCCACGCGGTTCTGCTTGCAACAAGCGAGAGTGGGACAAATATCAAAAGAATGTTGATCCGCGAGGACGACAAGAGAAACTTTGTGGAGGCTATCCAACCAGGCTCGCCAGTGGAGAATATTACGTTCAGGACATTCCTAATGAGTGAAGTATGATGAGGGTGCCCGTTGGTAGTACCGAGAAGTGGTCGGTACTCGGCTGCCATCACAAAGCAACGTAACACCATTGAGGCCAATACGTTACGAAGATTGTGAGGGACGCCAGTATACATTTGATTAAAATGCTCACACTGGGACATGGAAGGTGCGCTATAGGCGACTCCTTACTTGATTCCGAACGACAAGAACAAAATGCTTAGTTGCGAGGTTGCGAGGTGGCGTTAGCAACCAAACAGGTGGTAACCGCCCCTCAACCCGTGTAGCGCTGATTTTGACTCCGCTGGTTGTCGTTTGTTTACCCCTGCCTGATGATCATTTCATCTAATCATTTACGCCTAGGGGTGAACTGAGAAAACATTTTCGTTTGTGACATAGAAGATGGTGGATAAAATAAGGCTGGAATCATTCATGAGTCATATCAAACAACTAAGTAAGATTCTATTTACTAAATAAGTGTACCGATCGACTCTCTAAAGATATAAGTCTCGTTTGCACAAGCGAGTTGCAAATCATGTCTTGGTGCTCCTTGTCAGACCTTCCTGCGTGATCAACTTCATCTGAAGCAAAAGTTAGCCGTCACAAAGAGCGAACGCTCCCTCATACATGCACTCACAGTCTTGGCTATCTCAGCCGCACTAGGACGATCCGCCGGTTCGGGCGCCCAGCAGCTTTTCAGGAGGGACCACAACATGTCCCCATGTTCACTGTCAGGTGTTATGTGGCCCTCGGGTCGCATAGGGATTTCTTTGTTCATGAGTCCAGCAATAACTGCGACTTCGAGTCGTTTGTTTGCAAATGGTACGTCAACAGTAATAATTTCCTAGCTCAACATATGGTTGTTAGTTTGTCGTGTGGTATAGCTAAACTTACCAATATGGTCTGCGCCAAGTTCGTCAACTATCTCATTGATGTACGAGTAGAAGTCGCTTACCATCCCCAGCGCGTAATTGTCGCTCTTCGTGGTGCATGGAGCTCCGGCTGAATCAATCAGCTCAGGCGCCTAAAAAACATCGTTTTTAGATTTAGCTACTCTTACGAACCCGGATTACTTACAGCCCAACGCGCTGAGAAGGTGCTCTTATATGAACCGCCCGTGAATTGCAGTGTAGATTCGCGGAGCGCCGCGTTCCCAAAGTCAGCGAGCGCTGGCGATCCTTGGTTCGAAACTAGTATGTTATCCTACTTCAAAAGTTAAACGAATATAAGTAGCGACGATAAAACTTACGCCCTTGAGATCACCATGGATCTTTTTATTCTAATGGGTTACTAGTGCAACGGCCAGAACGAAGTATAGTCGACCTACTATTCCTATTTCGTGAAGGTACGAGAGTCCGTCGCAAACTTGGGTGCTCTGCGCAGGAGGAGATGTAGAGATGATGAACGGCTACAATGTGACACAACCAGCTTACTATTTTGCAACGATCCGCGCCTCGGTTGTTATCAAGATAGATACGAAGCGGCCCATGGTTCATCCACGGCGATACTATTCCGATCTGGTCATCTTGTAGTTGAACAAATCCCAGTAGCGGCAAAACATTCGGATGTTGACACTTCGACCAGATATGTATTTCACGGGCTACAGACTGTATGCTATTAGCACAATTTCAAGAGATATTGACCGGTTGTACCCACCTTAAGCGGATTTTTTTCGTCTTCATAGGCACTGCTGATGTTAAGTCGCGCCACTTTTATAGCAATTGGGGTTTTGTCGACTGATTGACCACGATACACATCGCCAAACGCGCCACCCGACAACGGAAGTTTAGGCATCAAACCAGAGTGAAGTTGGTCTGTTATGTTTTTGCATTGATGTCGAGCCAAGTACTTAGCGATATCGGACGCTTTCTGAGCACGCGTCAATGCATCAGAGCACGCTCTCAAACAACGTAGGCGTACCATTGTGCCACTGATGGCTACGTCGTGTTCCTCTTCTTCCTGTGTCCTGCCACCAGCCTCTCCCTCATTCGTCTTCCACCATCCTCCTAAGCCGGAGAAACCTTGGAGAAAGAGCTGTGCTCCCCGACTTATCAAGCCGGTATTTGCTTCAGTGGGTTCGGAATCGGTAACAGGCAGTGGAGTTGGTGGTGTATAGTATGCATGTGGCGCATATGATTCACGCTCATTGCGAAATGCACGCTATGTAACCAAATGGTTAATCCTGACATGAGTTGTACTGTGGCTCACTGGGACAACCCACGACTCACATTCTACAGCCAAAGAGCATCGTAGTACGGCATGTTAAACTCATTCAGGTGCGAGTATACACACCACTTACACGCTGCACAGTAGCTTATCGATCAAGTCAGCAAAGCTCGGTATGGCTCGATAGTCATCACTCACGTTTACGTATGGGTTCGCGACACAATCTCGGTCGGCGTCTGATCACTTCTATGAATATAGTATACACTCACAGTCTGCAAATCCAATACCCCGGGCGAGACGAGTGAGTATAGTCTCGTTATCAAGGCGTAACGTACTAGCTTTATTGGCAAGGAGCAGGAGGGGCAAGGTTAGTATTGCTCACAGTTCTTCTTTTGACTACTAACATGCTATTAGCCACGTTTGTACGTGGGATGAATAAGTTCGGTCGAGTCAAGCTACCGTCCTATTACTTACATACTAGGTAACAGATGCAATAATAATTTGAATTAGACATATCCCAAAATTCTACCACGATACTCACTTTCTAGGGCAATAAAGGTGTTGACAATCTTAGTCTATCCAATCACTGGTGTAATTGCTACTCACGGGCTGCAAGGTAAAAGATTAGCACATTTCCTTTATTAAAAGAAAGTCACTCACCGCCTGTACACGTCGTGCGTACCAAATATATCGGTTTAGCCTAATTGATTGCATTACAGCCCATGAACCGGCACTAACCATGATACTGCCGTTGCTTGTGGTCACTGGTGGTCGTGGGGCGTAAGCGCCTGGACTCGGCTACAGGCTTAGTCATGAGCATGTTTGATAGCGCTCGGCCCGCCGTACACCGGTGATAGGGCTCACACTGCGCACGCTGCTTGTGACCAGTCCCCTTATTGGCACCGTGGCTACGCTTGCGTTGTTCAACGAGTATGCGCCTGTTATGAGCGGCCAAATGATTGAGAGATATCAAACGTAAATTCGTACCATGAGCAGATGGTTATTTGAATGCACGAACGATAGCTAGCATGTGAACAGAGCTAACTGCCTCCTAGGGCTACGATGCCCGCATACACCCACCTAGATCCCCTCCTCAGCCTCGCTCGACTTGGAAATACGCCTGCCAAAATCTTGAATTCATTACAGTAAACGTGCGCCATTTATTTATGGCAGCGGGGTTTGTTGTAGTTAATAAAAGGCGCATAATATTAAGCCGCGACAATAGAAAACGGACTAGAAGTCGCGAAACGAACGAGCATGGGATTTAATAAGGTTTGTAAGCATATTAAACAGCCCTGCCTCGTAAATCCATTCATCGTATCCTGTTTCGAGATCCGGATCCTCATCCGTTATCGAAGTAGAAACATCTACATTGGGCCAGAAGTAGCCAAGAAACCTGCGATACAAGTCAGTCACCATGATAAAATTATGACTGGCAATGCACGTACCTTGCCGAATCATATAGCCTATGATACTTATTATATGCCAGCTCCTTCAGCTTGCCCGATTGAATAGTCAGTTGCTTCAGCTTGGGGTAGCGCGTGAGATCTCCAATTGGCTGCCAGTTGTGCTCAACAACGCTAACCATATGAGCCAAGTCAAAGTCACACTCGACTATGGTCAGGTTCGGAAGGTTTGTTGACAGCGTCATGAGATGTTCGATACGCGCTGGCTGGTGCGGGAAACGAATCTCGCCTATACACGGCCAAGCCACTGCGATTCCATTCCAAGCGTTTTCAAAATCGAATTTTGCAAAGGTGAGTGAAAGGAAGCGATCCAAGGGGAGCTTTCCAAGGTACTCAAACATATCAGCCTGAATGCCGTAAATCGCTTCGTTCGAATCTCCACCGTCGCTTTCTACAGCTGGGAACTCAAGGTGTAGTCCCCTGATTTGAGGACTACCGCGGCATAGCGAAGGAATGAATGGTGCTTGATTATTGCTGCTGGCCAATCGGACCATTATATAAACTTCAGTTAGCGCCTTGAGCGGAATAAGATCCCAGAACCTTTTCACATCTTGAGAAGTGTCAAAGGCAACACGTAAAGCCCGAAGCGAAGGGAAAGCGTCCTCAGGAAGTGCATGGCTTAACGGCGAGTTAAATCTAGCTGATCTATTAGGCCAAACAGGCTCAATCCGTAACTCGACCAGATTTGGTAGTCGCGAAATAAGCTGTAACGCGCACGGTTGAAGCATTGCCGTACCAGTAGTTAGAGTACGAAGTTGACGAAACTCGGACATGGGAGCAAACATTTGCTGTGCGATGTCCTCGATGGCAGAGTGAGCAACCTCTTCATCTGGTGTGGGGTAGAGCTTGAGCTCGTGAATGGCGGGGGATCCACTTGCGATGCGAGCTAAGACGCCTCCAGCAAGCGATGTATAATGCTGGCCAGAGTGGATGATCCGGGTTGAATCGGACAGAAACACAGAGAAAGCTTGCGGATCTGGTTTCCAACATGTGAACGTGATAAGGTTCGGCAAGAGCTTGGTTTTTTGAGAATAAGTAGTCAACGTATGCCAGTCTTCTGCTTCCAAAAGGACTTGGCACGAGCTGAGCCAAAAAGTTTTGATAAAAGGGGCATAGAAATGGAAACGCGCCATGTTTTCAGGGGTAAGCGTTTGTGATATAGACTATCACGGGTGAGTATCGAGCCAGGTATTTAGCGCAATACAGCTCACTGCGTGTATCTGCGACTTTCCGCGCCAAGCGCAAGTTGCGGGTATCAAGCTTCGCGTGAGCAGGTCTGCCATCGTAGCACGCTTCCAATAGTGGGGTAGCATTCCATGGAAAAAGTGCCTTGAAACAAGCATAAGTCGAGGCGGGAGATCAGCGCATATCATTGATATCAGTTCGGGTGTCTCGAAGATACTGTGCATAATGGGTTTTGTCGGGACAGCAAAGTCAAGGGGAGAAGACCGTAAACTCACGTGACTATAGGGTTTATACTGCCTGTGATCAGCCTACTTACCGTCACCGCGGCCACAGTTGCGTTATTCAATGGGTATGTGTCTGTTATGAGAGTCCAAATTATTGAGGCGCATGAACAATGGTGAGCATGTGAACGTAGAGCTGAGTGGCTCCGAGGTCTATAATGCCCGCATATACCTACCCAGGCCCCTTCCTCAGCCTCACTCGACTTCAAAACATACCTGCCAAAATCTCGAATTAGTTACGGTAGACGTGCGCTGTTTGTTTATGGCGGTGGGGTTCATTGTAGTCGATAAACAGCTTATAATTAGGTTATATTAAATCGTGATGATAGAAAGCAGGCTAGGAATTGCGAAACGAATGAGCATGGGTTTCAATAAGGTTTGTAAACATATCGAATAGCTCATTCTGGTAAACCCGCTCATCGTCTCCTATTGGACCATTGCCATATATTGGGGCACGAAAATTTGCGTTAGGCCAGAAGTAGGCGAAGAATCTATGATGTAGGTCAGCTACCATCACAAGATCATGACAGACAATGCACGTACTTTGCCAAGTCGTATAGATCATAAGGAGAACTCTCGGATGCCAGCTCCTGCAGCTCGACCAGTCGGATGACGATCAGCTGCTCGAGCTTGGAATAGCGTGTAGGATCCCCAATCGGCTGCCAGCCACGCTCGATAACGCTAGCCATATGGGTCAAGTCAAAGTCACACCGGACTGAGGACAGACTCGGAAGTTTCGTTGACAACATCATGAGATCTTGAACACGCGCTGGCTGGTCGGTGCAACGGATGTCACCGAGAAGCGGCCAAGACGCTGCAACCTGATCCCAAGCATTTTCAAAGTCGAGTTTAGCACAGGAGACTGAAAAGAAACGATCCAAGGGAAGATTTCTAAGGCACTCGAACATATCAGCCTGAATGCTGTACAAATTCCCATCGCCGCTTTCGCTAGGGAAAGTAAGTGATAGTCCCCTAATTTGGGGACTGCCGTGGCATAGCGAAGGAATGAACTGTGCTTGATCATTGCTGCTGGCCGACTTAATGGATATGCAAACTTCGCTTAGCATCTTGAGCGGAATAAGATCCCAGAACCTTTTCACATCTTGAAAAGTGTCAAGAACAATACGTAAAGTTCTAAGGGAAGGGAAAGCGTTTGCAGGAAGCGCATGGCTTAACCGCAGGTTAGGTCTAGCACCAAGAAGAAAACCATCGCTGATGTGTAAATCGACTAGGTTTGGTAGCTGCGAAATAAGCTTTAGCGCGTGTGATTGAAGCACTGCCGTATTCGTAGATAGAGTACGAAGTTCACGAAACTCGGATATGGGGGTAAACAATTGTTGTGGTATGTCTTCGACGGTCAGGTGAACAACATCCTGTTTCGACGCCATGGGGTGGAGACAGAGCTCCCGAATGGTAGAGCATCTACTTGCGATAAAAGCTAAAGTGTTCCTAGTAAGCGAGATAGGGTGTTGACTAAAGTGGATAATCCGGGTTGAATCGGACAGAGACATAGATAAGACTTGCAGATCTGGTTCCCAACATTCGAGCGTCACAAGGTTCGGCAAAAGCTTGATTTTTTGAGAATAAGTGATCAATGGATCCCAGTCTTCTATTTCCAAAGGCGAGTCAAAAAAAAGAACTTTGATGAAAGGGGCATAGAAATGGAAACGCGCCATGTTTTCGGGGGTAAGCGTTTGGGATGTAGACTGTCACGGGTGAGTCTTCAGCCGAGTATTTAGCACAATACGACTCACTGCGTGTATCTTCCCATCGCGCCGAGTCCAAGTTGCAGGTATCAAGCCTCGCATGAATAGGTTTCGCATTGCAGTCTGGTTCCAATGGTAGGGTAGTATTCCATGAAAGAATTGTTTCGAAACAAGCATGAGACAAGGCGGGAGATCAGCACATATCATCGATATTAGTTCGGGTGTCTCGAAGATACTGTGCATAACGAGTTTGTCAGGACAGCAAAGTCAAGGTAACGAAGTACGAGATCTCGAGAAAGAGTCCAATCGTGTGACGGTCGTTTTTATGCAAATACGTCAAACAGGTCGAGCCACGAGGTGCACGATCCAGGGAAATAAGCCAGGCGATAGTGTTAAAGAGGGAGAAGACGTAAACTCACGTGACATTCATTTGATAACTTACCAACTCGCTTCCCCTCTCCCCAAGAGAAAGTCCGGTTAACCTGAAACCAACTCGCGACTATATGCAAGTCTCAATTCGGCGTTGATAGTCAACCGTGTGTCCGCATGTAAGTTTGTTCCCAAAAAACCCCAATAAACACTCAAGTCGTAGAGGACTTAAACAAGATATGCGTTCCGCAATCATATTCCCAAATATCATACACAATCCCAATCCAAACAATACTCAAAACACTACATAAAACCCATTACAGTCCTAACGCCTCTCCTCAGCCACACTCGGTAACACGTTCACAGCCTGCTGCCTCTCATACCGCTCCTCACCAGCCTTCTCGTCCCGCTCAGTCCACCCGCTTCCGGTCGAGCTTCCATACCGCCTCAAGCCCTGGCGGATCTGGTCCCGATCCTCCTCCCTCATCCTCTTGAACGCAAACTTGTTGTCCGCCAAAGAACGAGTGATGACCGAACCCTGGAACAAGTCGCTGATCTCCTCGAGGGCGTATCCGCCCGTTTCGGGAAGGAAGAAAATGGTCCAGAGGACACCGAGCATGGTCGTTCCAGCAAAGAGAAAGTAGGTGCCAAAGGTGATCTCTTTAAGGAGGATAGGGGTGATTTTGGAGATGGTAAAGTTGAACAGCCAGTTGGACATCAGACCGATACTCATCGTCAGCGAACGGAGGTGGTTCGGTTGGGACTCGGACATGACGGGCCAAGGTGCGACAGACCAGCCAAACGAATAGAACGTGACGTAGAGATAGATAGCGACGATCGCGACGTAGGACGTAGGAATGACTGAGCCGTCGGTGTGGATCTTGAGGTACGCGCCGATGAAGCACATGCACGTCGCTTGACCGATTCCGCCCCAGATGAGCAACGACTTGCGGCCGAGTTGTTCGACACCGAGTGCGAGGACGAGCGCGGTCATGACGATCTTGACGATACCGTAAATACCCGTGCCGAGGAGATTGGCGCTGGAGCCTTTCATGCCGAGGGATTGGAAGATGACGGGGGAGTAGTAGTTCATCGAGTTGACACCGGTCCATTGTTGGAACGCCATGCTGTGTTGCGTGGATTCGTGTCAGTATTTATAGAGGTGGGGCGAACTCGGCGTGGACGTACAGAATGAACGGCAAAGAGCAGCGGTAGAACATCTTCTTGGAGCTCGTGGCCTCGCGGAACTGCTCCACAAACGTAAGCTTGACACGACCCTCGAAATCAGCCATGATGAGCGCGTATTCCTCTTCCACGATACGGTCGGTTGGGGGTAAACCGCGGAGCCTAGCCAGAACCTGCTTGCACTCATCGTCACGTCCACGTTCAGCGAGCCAACGAGGAGACTCTTTTTGGAAGAGCATGAACACGACGAGCAAGAACCCAGGAAGGAGCTGAAGACCAAACGCAGTGCGCCATTGTTTCACGACCTCATTGCTGTCACCGTACTGTTCGAGCAAACCGTAGTTGGCCCAGAACGAAAACGCGATACCGAACACAATCGCGAGCTGGTACATGCCCGTAAGACGCCCACGAATGAGACGTGGAGCAGACTCGGAGATGTAAGTCGGAACCACGACCGAAACGATGCCGACGCCGTACCCGCCGATGGCTCGGCCAACATAGAGCTAGAAGTGAGAAGTGTGGCGTCAATCACGAGGGCTGTGTGCTCCACGCCATGAAACTCGGACTTGCCTGGTTGAGCGAGCTGGTTACCGATTGCTTGCCAGCCGCGGCCACGGTTTGGAGGATGGATCCCAGGAAAAAGAAAAACGCGGCGACGAACAGCGCGGGCTTGCGACCGAACCTATCAGAAATGAACGCGGCAGACATTGCCCCAAAGAAGCATCCTAAATGATAGGGGTCAGATGGGCGTTTCCACGTGGTTTGAAGGCGGGGGATTGTCGGAAGAGTTATTCTGGGAGGGTGTTCGGGGGGTCAGGTAGACTACTTGCCTGCTTGCAGGACAGTGACGATCCATCCCTGGAGGTCGGCATATGCTCCTGGGTTCTTGTCCAGCCCGAATGAATGCTTGAATGAGGTTCGTGGGAGCTGTAGAAGTGTTAGAGTGAGAAATGGAAGACGACAAAGACGACGTACAATGCCACCGATGAGACCGGTGTCCCAGCCGAACAGCATACCACCCCAGCAAGCCTGTCGTCCAAGTTAAGTAGCGAGCTCGGTGCAATAGTAACATGCAACCTACCGAAGCAGCCATCAAGTAGGCTCTCCGATTGACAATCATGTCGCGCCATATCGAAACAGGCTTTTCATGAGTAGTGTGAGCCTTGGGGTCAGCAATCTCTTGGTCGGACATGGTGGGCGAGGGGAAGAGGAGAGACCTAGCGAAACACAGCTGGCTCGGGTAGGCGTATATAAGTACGCGCGAGGGGTTGCCCACGGGGTCCCCGCATCGAAGCCTTGGCATCTCCATCCGGCCCGCCCGGCCCCGCGATCCTCGAGAACCCGGCCCGCTTCTGTTCCTGATCTTGCCATGTGGCCAGCGATGTTCTGCCCAGGTTATTGTGCCAAGACCGTCTCTTATGGTGCCGATGCTTGGTCTCGTAAGGGCAAGCACGGTTCGTGGGCTGATTCAATGTATTGCGAACTCTCAGCCTCGCATTTTTCCGACCAATTTGGCTTCTGTAGCGACAATGAAATCAGTCCGCGGCGAAGACAAGCATATGCCTCTCGCTATATCCCGGAACCGCTCGTCATTGGTCTTGGAAACCGTATCGGGCCACACAATTCGTCCATCTTCCAGACCGTTAACCTTCTCGTGTCAAAACACAGAACTCGAAGCAAGGCTGACGCCCATTATAAATACCTCTTCCTTCTCCCACCCCGGACGTCTCAGCCTCTACCCGACCTACCTCCCGCTGCGTCTGTGCGTCTATGTGGAGTGCTCAACGTGCGGCGACCGACGCACGGCTCCTGGCGGCCCGGACCACGCCACCACGAGCGATCGATCACGTGCCAAGCCGGAGTCGAGTGAACGATTTACCCGGACGCCGCGACGATGAGCAGGCTCAGAAAGGTCTCGCTGCCCGGCGCGAGCGCAACGCGCCCTCCGGTCACCGAGCGGGGTTTGACGTTTAACCGTGTGTATTTCCTGTGCATGGAATTTACGATGTTGATTATTGGCTGATATTCATCGTGTTGGCACAGAAACTGTGAAAGAGGTTGTCGAGTTTTGTAAGTATCCGTTACGTCCAGGTCCCACGCCTATTTGACTTACCGGTGATTAATTGTTAGTAGAAGCTGCCATCCACACAATCCTCTTTATCCGAGGCGTATACCCTCCAGACCTCTTCGTCCGGCGTCGTAAATGGGACGTACCGGTCTACCAGTCGCGCCATCCGGCGTTGAACGAGTACATCTCGGGAGCCATAAGTGCTGTGAAAGATCAACTTTTGATGGTGCGTGAAAGACTATCAAGTCACCAGCGTTTATTTGAGTTGACGAGTGGGATGGATTGAATGTAGGGAGTGGTGGAAAGGATGGTTGTTGTGATTAAAGATAACCATGATGTCGCGCTTGAACGGTTTATTTTCTCGTTGAGGGTGATGGTTCAGCCGTCACCGATGGAGATGAATAGGTGGGATAAGGATACGGTGTGCGTTTCTCCTCTTTCCCCTTTCCCTTTCGGTCATATTTAAACGTAATTTTTGATATTGCTTAGGATTAAAGACGCCTTGCCGTTTCTCTCTCTTCCTCAGCACTTTCGCGCGTTTCTTGTTAAACTCAGTTTAGTGGAAGGCCAGTTAGGCGATTTACCTCAAGATGGTCCGTGCCACCCTCACTAGGATCTTATATCTTTCCTGTCTAAATTCATTCGCTGAGTAGAAGATATGAGCTTCGGTATACTCCTCGAACTCAAAGACGACGCAGTCCCAACCTCAACCGATCCAGACAACGTAAACGCCACCCTCTCTCCCTCTCACTTAAACTAACAAACCACCAAACAAACGCAGGAAGATCCTTCACCATGGGTCGCAGCCTCGAACCAACACACATCCGCCGGAACGTCAGACGACGCCCAGCTTAGAGTCATACGTGCGCTCGAAACGGGTGTGATTGATGTAAGTTTGTTTTTTCTTGGCGTTGTTTCGGTTGTGATTTTGGCGTCGGTGAAATGAAATGGTTGGGCTTGGCTCATTTACCAGGTATTTGGGGTCCAATTCTGGCTATATTGCCCGGCGTTTTCGGGATGTTTATTGGTTGCTTTCATTTGCTTCGTTTTATTGACTGGCTGTGTTCCTGGATTTTGTAGGTTGGTTTGGCGGTTCAAGAGTCGGGCGAAAAGCTTGCGGGACTGAAAAGCTGGGGAAAGCGCGCGGCGAGGTAATCGTTTGGCTGGGGTTCTGTATGTGAAGGGGAAGGTGCTGCTGGCTATGCTTCAACGAGGTTTTCTTAGGCTGTTTTAGGCTAGGATTCTATAAAGTTTACTCTTACTTATGAATATCAAACCTCACGAATAGTTATACGACCTTTGATTTGTTATGCCACCCTTGGGTTTGGTCATCCCTGCAGGTACGGTCTAGCCTAGAAAGAACTCAGGCCACAGCCTAGGGGTATGATTATTATATTCGAGTTTGTCGAGTTTTGAGCAGGTATATGCGCCTGGTTATGTGGGCCACACTGGGATGGGGGGTGGTGACACGGCCAGGCGTCTTGGTTGTTGGACGTGGAATCCAGTTATGGGCAGGAGAAGCAATATATGAACCTACCGCGGCCGGCCAGCCGGTAAGTCTGTCTACCTATTGGTGTGGTGGTCCTACATAGCCTGAATTATACCATACAGCTTGATGTGAATATTGAGGGAAGCGGTATTTTGATCAGAGCATTAAATTAGCTACGGTCTGAATCACAGTGAGATTGGATAAGGGGGGGCTTGCAGATGCATTTGGACGAGAAAATCGCTTCTGATATCGAACTAGAGGTAGCGCGGGCGTAATTGGAAGGAAGAGGAGTGATCTTGTAGCTGGCAAAGATCAGGAGGGGCAAGCGTGGCGCACTCGATCCGAGAGGTTTACTAGTTTGTGCTTGAGCATAAAGCTACGCAGGCGGCACTCGTCGGTCCCGAAGCATTAAACCATACTTCCCGGTTTGGTACAAGTTCAGCTCTGGGCGCCGGCTTACGTACGCACGGCGCTTTCAAAACCAACCACCACACTCCATCAAAACATGTCCTCAGATGACACACCCCGAGACGGGTTTCGCAAATCTGTAAAACAAGTTGGAGGTCGCCTTAAATCAGTATTTCGCTCATCTTCGCCTCGGGTTTCCTCCCCATTGTTCGCGAACCGGCCGTTACCACAATCCAACACCGAACCTCTGGCCACAGATGTCACTGGATCTACGCAAACTGAGGAGCAGACAGTAACAGCCAATAAGCCAGCGTTTAAAGATACTAGCGATCAAAGCGGATCCGTTTGGGCGGGTCTTGGATCCGCGTTGCAACTGCTGCAATCGGTTTTGGATGGGCTCCCGCCTTTCAAGGCTGCTATTGAAAACCTTCGCGAATGTCTCGATGTATTCGAGGTATGTAGAACGTATGTGATTATTCAAACTACCTATACTCATTGACTCCAGATTTCTACACAAAATCGCGAAGGTTACGATGAGCTTATCGTGAACCTGACCACTATTGTCAGCGGTCTCCGGATGCATCTGATCGAACCGCGACCAGTAGAAATGTCAAACTCGGTACTGAGAGTTATAGAGCAAGTTGATATTTTAAAAGATGGCGATAACTTAAGCTGATGATTTGCAGCAACCTTACGAGGGACATTGATCACGTCAAGCGTAAAAGAGCGCGCTGGGGACCGAGGTGCCAATTTGAAGCGACACAAGATGCCGACGATCTAGTTAAGTGTTATCGTAACATTGAGCTGTCGCTTCAGCAACTACATGTAAGAGGTTTTTGTGCTCGCTTGCTCGACTTTAAACCTGATACCGCTGAAGAATGATGCGATGCTGAGCGTTTGGAGTCTTGCTAATGAGCAGCTAGTGGTAAGCAATACTTCTATGTTAATTATTAGATAAGCAAGCCATTCTAAGTCCCTCAGAACTCTCGCCTTGAAGGCATACAACCAACGAAACAAGCTTGGTACGACTCAGGGATAGGGTCCGAGATCCAACGTCGTCAATGCACCCCTAACACCCGGCAATCTGTTCTGACTGAGCTCCGGGATTGGATAAACGATCCAGAGGGGGTCCGGATCTATTGGATGAACGGAATGGCTGGGACTGGCAAAACGACGATTGCATTCACGCTATGTACCGAGCTGGAAGAAGCCCACCGGCTTGCCGCTAGCTTTTTTTGTACCCGCGAATCCCCCGACTGCCGAGACGTGAGGCGCATCTTACCGACAATAGCATATCAGCTTGCTCGATTTTCGCCAGCGTTCAGATCCACCCTTTGCGAAACTCTGGGGAATAATCCTGATCTCGGTACTCGAGGTGTTGCTACTCAGTTCCAGGAGCTTATCAGCAAACCGCTACTTCTAGTAACCGACGCGATTCCAGCCGATCTCGTTGTAGTGCTTGACGCGTTAGACGAATGCTCAGACCCCAGTGGCGCCCAGTCAATACTAGATGCCCTCTTGAATCTGGCTGACAAGCTATCGATAAGATTCTTTATCACATGTCGCCCTGAACACGGACTACTTGGCAAGTTGTTAGCTCATGGAGACCTCCCTCGTTCCGTGTTCCACTTGCATGACATGGATCGATCAGTCGTACAAGCGGATATTGAGACGTACTTCAGAAGTGAACTATCGCCTACTGAGATATCTAGCGATCAAGTTAAACTATTAGCTGACAGAGCGGGGAATTTGTTTATTTATGCTTCCACGGTTGTCCGGTATATTCGTCCAAGCGGTGTGGCTGTGGATACTCTCAAAAGACTTAGCAAAATACTCGAACCAACGGCCAACGCTAGCGGTGCAATCTACAAAGGCGTTGATGCATTGTATACATCAATATTATCCTCTGCATTGAACAATCCGGAACTCGAGGCTTGGGAGATCGACAATATCAGGCTTGTGCTCCATACGGTCATATGTGCGGTTGAACCTATGTCAATTGAAGTGCTCGCAAGGTTATTGAACCTGGATAGCCCACGCACAGTCCAGCTCGCTCTGGAGCCCCTAAAATCTGTCCTTCATGTACCCGAAGGAGATGGTCCTGTGCTCGCCTTACATGCGTCATTCGCCGAATATATTCTAAATCAGTCTCGCTCGCTCGAGTTCTTCTGCGACCAATCAACACACAGCTCGTTGGTTACCCAGCTCTGTTTTGAAACCATGCAAAAATCGCTTCGATTCAATATTTGCGACTTGGAGTCCTCCTTTATGCTAGATGCAGACGTGCCTGACTTACAGAA
Source organism: Ceratobasidium sp. 428 (assembly GCA_019623705.1). Taxonomy (NCBI): domain Eukaryota; kingdom Fungi; phylum Basidiomycota; class Agaricomycetes; order Cantharellales; family Ceratobasidiaceae; genus Ceratobasidium; species Ceratobasidium sp. 428. The sequence goes on from WSTJ01000105.1 coordinate 28,776, forward strand.
TAGGATTTCTTGTGCAATTTTACCTCATTTGTTCTATGCCTGCCAACATTGGAGCGACTACTTATGCAAAGCGACTACGCAGAAGTTGCTCGTTCCACTGTTGGAACAATTTCTATCGTGGCAGCTACCCTTCTGGGTAGAGGTACTAAATCTGAAGCAATCCGTTTCTACGGGCATTGTGATGTTGTCTAAGACGCAGGCTTGGCTACAGGTATGCAGAACTCCACAATACTTGACATGTTTCACTCAGCCTGGTGTAGGCTCACGACGGGCCCGCATATATTCTCACCTTATGTCGAGATGCTTTGGTATTGGTGACAATCTTTGCCGGAAATGCAGTTTCACAAAGCACGCCCCACCTCTATGTGTCCATCATGCCATTTTGGGGCAAAGAGCGATTGGCGAGACCGCATTATGGTAAAAACATTCGATCGCCAGTGAGCGTAAAAGGTCCGGGAATCAATCCAAAAGGAGCAGCTGCCTTAGCGGTTTGGAGCACAAACCACCCTATATCGTCGCTCATTATCTCTTCTAGTGGCCCTCGGTTCGCTTCTGGCTTCGGGTCTGGATCTCTTGACATCCTAGATGCACAAAGCGGAGGCGTTATAGCTCGTTTAGTAACAGCCACCTCGCCTATCAATGCCATCGCACTTTCGCCAGATGACAATCACATCACTATCAGCACATCTGATGACAAGATACAAATATACAATATGCAAACTAGCGTGCTTGTCGCAGAGTCTCCTGGAAGGCAGGAAGACTCTATTGATCGGATCACTTACTCGCCTGATGGGTCGCGCCTAGTTTCTAGTTCTGTCAATTGCACAATTCTTGTTTGGAACACTCGGGACGCTACCGTTATGAAAGGGCCGCTCGTAGGGCATACGGGATCAATAAGCTCACTATTTTTCCTACCGGATGGGTCTCACTTTGTATCCGGCTCTTACGATAGTACATTTCGTATATGGCACGCGGATACTGGCACTTGTGTAGCAGCACCATTAACGAGTATTCCAGTTGAATGTGCAGCGCTTTCATCCAGTGGTGCAGATGTAGTATTTGCTGGCGGACCCGACTATGGTATCTACGTTTCAAACGTATGGACTGGCGCAAGCGTAGCTGGCCCGTTTATGGGACATTTTGGACGCGTTGTATCAGTGGGATTCTCTCCTGATGACACCCTTATTGTCTCTGGTTCGGACGACCGTACCGTTCGAATTTGGGATAAAACAAGTGAGAGTACCACCGGGGGCGTACTTGAGGGACATAATGGACAAGTTACTTCGGTGACATTCTCTTCCGATTGTACATCTGTCATTTCCAGCTCCAACGATGGGACTATACGAGTCTGGGGTACCCACGGTACACATATCGTGTCTAGTGTTGCGCAAGGGCATATAAACTGGGTCAACTCGGTGGCCTTCTCCCCTGACGGTAGCCAAATCGTTTCTGGCTCTTCTGATTGCACCATCCGTATCTGGGACGCACAAAAAGGGGTTTCCACGCGTGATTCCCTTGTGTGGTCAGATCCAGTCAAATCAGTTGCATTTTCACCCGACGCAAGCCGGGTTGCGTCTGGTTCGTCCGATGGTACTGTCTGTATTTGGAACGCGCATGATGGCAGCTTGCTAGCAGGACCGTTCAAAGGCCATACTGGACCTATTAGCTCGGTTGAATTTTCTCCTGATAGCGCTTGCGTAGCGTCTGGCTCCGAAGATGGGTCGTTTCGTATTTGGAATACGCAAAGTGGAGATCTTGTGGCGGGGCCGTTCGATTGGCATATGGGAGAAGTTAGCTCAGTGGCTTTTTCACCGGATGGAGTTCGTATTGCTTCTGGATCTTGGGACACTAGCATCTGCATATGGGATATCCAGTTGGGCGAAATCGTGGTAGGGCCGTTTGTAGGGCACCAGGAGCCAGTCTGCTCGGTTGCGTTCTCAAAAGATGGCGCTCGCCTCGTCTCCGGTTCTCAAGACGGTTCAATCCTAGTCTGGGATACCCAATTCGGCAAGCCCGTGGCTGGCCCATTTACTGGACACACAGGGAGAGTCGGAACAGTTGTTTTCTCGCCCGATGGGGCCCAGGTCGTCTCTGGATCGAAAGACCGCACAATTCGTGTCTGGGACGCACGGTGTGGTACGTTGATTCGCTTATTTGAAGGACACACTGGCGAGGTCCACTCGGTGGCCTTCTCGCCTGACGGGAATCAAATTGTTTCTGGGTCCACAGACCAAGCCATTCGCATCTGGGGAGAAAGAAACGTAGATGAGTATGGGGATGGAGGTGAAAATGAAGATGTAGGAGAATGGAGTGTAAATTCAGACGGGTGGCTCGTCAGCCAGCGCGCCCAACTCTTGCTATGGGTCCCATATGACTTACGGGTTTCGCTTAAGCGACCACAAAACCTAGCCGTGGTCTTTCGACGAGGATACATCGAACTAAGCTTTGATGAAGCTATAATTGGATCGCATTGGAATAAATGTTACCTTAATTAAACCCAATTATACAGTAGACAGTCGGTTGCTTGTATGCTAACGCCGGGCATCATAACATATGACTTATTCAGCCGTATCATCAGTGTAGAGCTAAACGCTACCAGCCACGTTTATAGAAGGTGACTTGACTTCTGGAACCAAGGGACGAGCAGCTGTATCATCAAAGATGTTTTTGCGCTATTCTATCTATCAATAGATCGTAAATCACAACCTGACGCATGGTACGGCGCTTGCGTATCTGCTACTCTCCATACTAGCCTCAAGCGAGAACTTCAGCATTAATAAAGCATATGGGAACCGTAGTCAACATTAGCTTTGTTTGCCGTCATGGCACAGCAAATTGCTTTGCGAGCTCAGCCCAAACCTCGTTGGAGACTCAGGATGAGCTTGTTGACCAGCCCGTAGACTTCGTTGTAGCAATTAGTGCGCCAGTTCGACTACCACAGATGGATGAATCCTCAGTTCGGCTCACTTGGCGTGGTGGCAGGAAATCGCAATCTCAGGGGAGTGTCTTTGTATAAGGTTAAACGCGTTGTACGTCACGAACAATAGGGCCTCTATATTGGGAGATAAATTCTCGTTAGCCTCACTTCTTACCACAACCATATTACCACGCTTACCCTGACCCGATATCATGCACCTCTAATGCGAAGATCTCCCTCAGCATGCCCGCCGAGGAGCCTGTATAGATTTACAGGTAGCATATAGGTCATGTTCCGCACCATCCATGACTCTGGTAGCTGGGCGTAACATGAGCAGGTACGTTTATTCCTAATAGAGACCCTGAGCTAGGGTCTATTTGGCCCATCTGAAAATGACCCTAGCCGATTTCAAAAATGGCTCTAGAACAATTTGCGTACTTCAACGACTTTTCTTTCACTCTAATGACCCGTAAGACTTGTAAATTAGCATAAAGTGCGGACAACAACGGTACCAATGCCTCTACGCCCGGAGAAGATGCTCCCGATGACGCCTCAAACGCTTCGTTTGGCGAGTGGGCGCCAGAAACCCAGAGACCGTCTCGAGGTCAAGCAAACGGCCCAAAGACGCTAGTCGAGCAAGGAAGATAGAGAGTGCATTATTCGGATCCATGGGGATCTGGTTTCTTGTCACCAATGGGTTCTTGATGTGAAGTAGCACAACCAGGTGCTCAATGGCGAGCTTAGAGAACCTGCGGTTTGGGTGTTAAATATACAGATCTGAGAGAGAGAGACCCGAAGAGAAACACACCTAGTAGATGAAAGACATTGATCCTCCTCAAAATCTTCTCAAAAAAAGGGGTGAGTCAACGCTTTTACGGGCAAACACGAGCACGACGGCGAGGCTGGTGCTCCGGAAAATTTGAGGCTAACACAAGAAATGGGTGAGTTTGATGCTGGCTCTACACAGGCAGCACTCACCTGGAGCGTCTTGCGAGACGATTGCACTCGCTGTTGCCCATAAAGCACATAATCTTAACGGCTGGCGGGTCATGGTGGGCCAAAACAAGCCTGGGGTCATATTTGAAATTTAATGTAGATTTTTATGACAGCCATTACACACCATTGACCAAGCCGAAGAGCCCAAAGATTGCACAAGTCATTATTTACATCGCGGGCAAAGCTCATGCGAACTCTCTAGTTGATTGTTGAAGAAACCAAGCTGTTACGACAAAAATGACCGTAGCTGGCGATAAAAATGGCACATGCTTGTGTCTATTTGGCGTCAGCTCAGGGTCTCTAATATGTGCCGCCAAGATAGAACGCCATGTGTTTCACCTGATGATCTCAACGCCTCAACGTACTGGTATCATACTGCCGGCGGAACCCAGTCGGCACGCCTCGTTACGCCGCACGAGCCAATTCCTCAAAACTGCGTCCTTGGCTCAACATTTTCTGATCTGATCAAGGCCGATGTGATCTCATGGAATTTGATCGTGATATATAATGTTTGATATGTAGGTCACACGCCGCATGTGTTAAGATGGTTTTAGTGGGTTGAAATAAGTGCGCGAGGGGCTTTCTCATAGGTATGCTCGTAAGCAAATGGCAGTTTTCGGTTACAAAATCGCATGCATCAATTCTATACTACAGGTGCATGTACAGTGATTAAATAATTTAGTACATACCACCCTGAGATCCATCGACGACAAACACTATAAATGGAGCATAACACTACACAGGGTACGGTATCTGCATCTCCGCTACCCCATCTACACTAACCGCCAACAGGAACCTCGACACCAAAGCATACGAAGCGACGGTGAGTACCAGCTCCGTTTGCTGCTGCGGGACAGTAAACTGCTTTGCAAGCTCGGCCCAAACCTCGTTGGAGACATGGGAGTACCTTGTCGACTGGTCTATAAATTTCATAGCCGCAAGCTGCCTAGCACTAAACACGGGCGTGGTAGGTGGCGCACCCCACGGCGAGAAGGTTGGATCACGGATGAGCTTGAGCTGAGTAGAAGTCAAGCCAACAGAGCGGCCGACCGACTCGTGCTGTCCCCACTGGTAGGCAGCCCCTTGAAGAGCGGCAACCCGCAAAATCTACCGGACGAGGTAAATCGTATGGTTGTAAATAGTATACTGGCATGGTACGAACCGCAAGCTCACGGACATCCCCTGGAACCGTGCTATTGTACCTAATCTGTCTAAACAGAACATTCCATCCTGTAGTAAAACTAAAGAGCCGTTTGGGTACTATTGTGAGTAGAAGAAATGATTGACAAGATTAAACTCACGAGGGCGAGTTTAGGAGTGCCATATCCAGAGCACGTAGTGTGCCATTCTGTTCTGCGCGTATCATGTCCGCCAAAGCATTGGTTCCGGGAGGTGGGTTCAGAGCAGGGACACGCTGCGCCGGCTGGCTGTGGCTATATGTGCTTTGAAGGCACCTGTTATGAGCGAGCAAGCCTCTTGTTTGAGGCGGATCAAACTCACGTATTTTGAGCGCTGGAAATCACAGAGGCGCAAAGTAAAAGGATGGTAAAGCGCACGATATTCAGAGCAGCGTGATAGTACATGTTTGAAGTGTATTGTAGGTATGAATGGGCATGTCTCACACCTTGGGCTCCTCATATATAGCTCCTGGAAGGTGAGCCTACAAGCCATTTGGCAAAATTAGACGAGCTGACCGAGAGTGTTTGAGGGGCATCACATGGCTGTATCACTACCGAATACTAGGTTGCGCTTAATTTGCGGGAAATATCATGACGTCTGGGCTAGTTTCAGCCGCGCCCGATGCACTAAAGTTAGAAATCGCCAAGCCCACAAGCCAATGGCAAACGCTTGCGTGCCCGCGAAATGCTCCGCGTCCAGGAACTGAGCTTCAATTATCCCAGCAGAACATCAGTTATGGTAATATAATTACCCAATTAGGATTAAAGCTGACAGTTCACAATATCTGGGGTGATTGAAGACGGTGCAATTGAGATGGCGCGGAGCCTCAACACCAGCCGCGGTATTATACCTAGCCGACTAAGAGGAATGCAATTCCGCTATGCTTGCGCGGTAACATTCACATGGCGGCCATTTATTAGATGAGAGCTCCGTGACATTTCTTCCTTGGCACACCCAAGGAAGTTCCTCCCGAACATAGCCAAGGAGCAGCCATTGATTTCTAAAATACCATGCTCCAGAGTCAATCGACGGATAGTATAGCCCACTTTATTATCAAATAGTTGACTCACGATGATCTTGCAGTATACAGCCAATAGAGCATAGGAGGAAGAAGAGTGATTTTGGGGTGGCTAACGAGGCGCCACCAAGTCACGTGAGTATCACAGCTGCGCCTTCTCCAATCCTCACAACCATGCATCTTTAAAACAGTCAATACCACAAGACTACTCATTATGCGTCACAGAAAATGATGCCAAAATAACTTCTAGAACTTATCTAGCATATATGCACTTGATCACACCACCGTCCCCGCTACGATTACGCCATACGGAATACCACGTTTAACTTCCGATATGTCTAGACTGTAATCTGTCCAGCGTCAGCATTAGCATGACTATCTACCCCACAGTCTTGATCTAGCTCGTGATAGACCAGTCGACAGTGCCAACACGCCTGATCCCCTCGGTTGCGTTACAGAGCGAGTTAATTTCCCGCAAGCGCGTCCTCGGCTCCGTGTGAATGCCTATCAAGAGGCGAGGAGTAGTGTTGGATAATGATCTTCAGACGCTCGGCTGTTTTTAAACATACCGCGGTGAAGATCAGTAGTCAGCGGCGGCGAGCCTCTATGTAATTGTTGTGCATCGAGTTGGAGGTTTGCCATATTCTCACGGAACTACACGATTACGGATACTTGGTTTTGCTTCTCAAAGAGGTGTAAGAGACCTTAATACCTCTTCCACAACTCGTTTATCAGAGAATGATAAAGACCACAGTAAGATAAGAGTCAAGCGAGAATTTGTGTCGAAACGGGCCGACGCTCTTATGTACAAGTGTTAGGTCGAGCCGACGAGCTCGTAGCTTCGCTCAGATTCAAAATCAGTTACTCTCCCAGATAGGGTGATAATACCAGCGCATACATCCACGAGCTTGCGACAAGAACGGTCTCATTTCATTCGTCGAGTCCAACCGATCCTACGTACCTTGAAATCCCTATTATTGTATTGATTGCTTCCCGGCGGGTACCTTGACAAAAGCAAATTCGTATCAAATCAAGGTGATCTGGTTGACTTGGCCATCTAGATGACGGAAGTCAGGAGGTGGAGAAACGATCGGTGGGTGGCGGCGAGCTAAGGAAATAGGGTCTAAAACTAGTAAAACACCCGGTCAAGAGGCGAATCAGAGCGGAGGATTGAGTAGACTATTCGAGCGTGAGACCTTGCGAATCCTAGTTTCAGATCTCGACGCCTGTTCTCATGGTGTGAGTAACACGAAATGCGCATATGTCCACTAAACAGCAGATGACGTTCAAATTTAGTGCAAGCATGTCGTGTTTTCGATGTGGCTGAGCTACTGGTGGCGCGCGGAGCCGTTTTGGCCCCCCTTGCGGTCAAACGCCGCCTGGAATCCCGGTATAGGCGGTAATGACTCAAGCGCGTGCCTTGGCCAGAGCTCAAGGTACGAATTACGTTCCGCATGACGAAAGTCAAAAAACGTTAAATTATTTGGACTCAGGTCAGGAGGTGGCGCGAAGCGAGGAACATAAGTTAAAGTCGAAGGCCGCCGGTAAGGCCCTGACCGACCGACCGATGAGTCGACGTTTGGACTCGGCTGCGCCCTCGGTCTAGGTGGATACTAGCTGCACATATATCCTGGAGGTCGTGCGTGATGTTGAAGTTTTGGCGCTTGGGCTGAGTGTCGACTTGATTACTGGATTTTGATGTGGCTGATCGAGATTGTGGCAAACAAATGATCGTATTTTTCAAGTGTACCGTAAACGCCGTTTCCAAAAGCCCGTTGATGGTGCCACATACCCCTTGTGGGTACCTTGGTCTGGCCAAAAGGTACAAATTGTGTCGAGCCAAAAGTTAAAAAGGTCAAGTGGTCGGGTCCGGAACCGGGAAGGCGCAGTTCAGGAGGTGGGAAAAGGTGGGTGGCGCTGAAGCTCAGGATTTAAGATCAAAGCTAGTCACAGCTCGATTGATAGGTCAATGAGGTCGTCAGCGGAGCGGCGAATCGAATTTGAGGCATTGTTGGTCGAGAAGGGAGTAGTAGTTAGCAACTGACTCTTTTGTAAATTTTATATGGATACAATTATCTATGTTCGTTGGGGTAGTTACGAACCGAGTCTAGCGTTAATGTCGCCTGCCAACACTAGTGTCGTTGACGGCGCAACTTGAACAATGCGCCAAGAACTATGACGTTATGGTTCGGATCCTATACTTGACGTGTGCATGTTGAAGTCTGAGACCCGAGCTGATGAAAGGCTCAGACATCCGCTGGCTAAAATTGTCGTTTGTGCCTTGGACGGAGTGTACAAAGTGGCACGAATGAGAATTACGTCGGCATAAGTCCAAAAAAGGCGCATTGATGCGCTCGATTACGCCGCATGGTCGAGACCGCAGCGATATGCGCAGGCGGGGAAAACCAATTGAAGACGTCAACACTTGTGACAGCAACTCGCACGAGAAATAATTAAAACATTTTAGGCCGGCCCATCAGCTTAGTCATCACACCCATTTGAAGCGCCGGGAGAAGATTGGGCGTGATGTACTTTGGCCGTGTGGCCTGGATCCAGCGTCGATAAGTATCCTATCCGTAACTACGCCGCGGGACGGCCCCCCTTGCTAGACGATGGAGAAATCGAGCACGGACAGTCTGGCCATCCGATTCTCGTCCGACGGCGAGCTCTCCCCAACGCTGATTCGTCCGCGGGCGAGCCTGGATTCGGTTTCTGCGCCATTTCTCGCAGAAGAGGCCTACCCTCGTATACTCCGTGCGCTGCTCGACACGCATCTGGACGATGGCGATATCGAGCAGCGGATCTGTTTGAGCGAGGAGAATATCGCGCGGGTTGCGAGCGCCGCGTCGGGAGCGTTGTTCGGGATCGGGGACGACGACGAGCTGGATTTTGCGCGGTTTCTGGTCGTTCCCCGGGTGGAGAGTGCGATCTCGGTGTTGCTCTGGCGGGTTCGAATAAACTCGACTTGTGCCCCTGGCCAGAGCGGAATCGAACTGCCCAGCGTGCCCGTACACGTGCTCGCTTCCTCGCTCGCAGGCCTGCTCGACAACACCAAACTCTACGCATCGAACAAGCAAGGCGCCTTTCCCCCACGTAAGTTCCTCTTATTCATTTCCCTTTTTTTTCATTCGTGCCGATTTGTTTACGTTTGGATCAAGACACGTCCCTGGTGCCAAAGAGTCCGTCCCGTGTTCCACTCGACCACCACCACCATCACCTCGCTCCGCCCACTCCGTTGACTGCGCGAGCTCATTCCGAGTCGTGTCTGTCTCCTACCACGCCGACGGTAGCGAGGAAGGTGCCTCCGCCGCGTCTCTCCTTTTCGCGACCGATGACGCCTCCAGACTCGGCCGTCGTCGAGACCACGCCTATCAGCGCGAGCACCAACACTCCTACTACGCCCACGTCTAGACGTACAACTACCGGTCTGCCGCGCGTCAAGTTTCGTCCGCCGCCGATCATCACCCGTACGACGCCCAGCCGGCCTATCCCGCGTTTGACCCAGTCCGCGGGCGCGGTGACGCTGACGTTCGCCGCTGCCGGCTTGAGCGGGTGCGAAATTGAACCTCTGAGGTATCGTGTTGGGCCCGACCAGACAAACGTAAGTTACGCGTGGTTTTTTTCTGCATTGCATCATGTCCCTTTGAACCGAACTGATGAGAGTTTCAAATTCCCCTTAATCCATTTGTTTAGCCGACGTCGGTTGACGTTGAGAAACCAGTCGATAATGAAGAGCCTCCGCCGCCGCCGCGCACGCCTTCTCCCGCACCGCAGACGAAGAAACCTCCGACTCGACCGCCCTCGCCGAACCCACCCCGCGCGCCGTCCCCGAGCAAACGCGTACTGCGCAAAGCACCGCCGACACCTAAATCTAGACCTCGTTCGCTCGTCCGCGCGCCTTCTCCGACGAAACAAATATCCATGTGGACGCCCAGTCCCGCTGAGGCTCATTATCGCAGTTCGTCCCCTACGAAACTCGTCGCGCCCGTGCCGACGAGACTGGGCTCGACTCCGTTGGTGGCGAAGCTTACGCCGAGTCCGTCGTTGGCGGGACTTACGCCGCCTGTGAGGCCAAAGTCGATGCGGAACGATTCCGGGAGTTTGGGAGGGAGTTCACCTGCGCTGTCGGCGAAACTTACAGATTTGCCGAGTTCGTTGGCTTCGTCGCCTGTGCTTGTGCCCAAGACTAAACTCTGGCCGCCTCGGACGCCGTCGCCCAATCCTCCGTCTCCTGCTGTTGAAGAGTCAAGACAAGAGGCTGAGCTCGAGGACGTGAGGTCCCCATCTCCACCCGGGTCATCTCTCCGCTCGCCTGGGTCCAACCTCCTCCGGAGTCCGAGCTCGAGCATGTTCAACGCGAGCGTCGGGTTCGGGTCGCCTTCTGGGAGTCTGAGGGATAACAACCAAGCCGGGAGTATAGAGAGCCACAACGCCGGGTCGAGTTCAGGTTGTCCGTCCACGCCTACCGCTGCCGTACGCCGAACAGTCTCCGTCTCGGGCGTCAAATTCGACGTGATCGAGAGTCCAATCCCGGTCCCCGTGGCTCGTCGTGCGTCGTTGCGCGTCCCAGGATTGAGTCGGAGTGGGTCCCGATCGAGTTCGCCTGGTCAACCGTCTACGCCTGTTCGACGTCCTTCTCCTAATAACCACAACCAAGAGGTGTCACCTTCTCCAAATGCGATCCTCCGTACGCGCGCTTTTTCGCCCGGTGGTGGTGCGAATACGTCCTTGTCGGCTGTTCCCCCGCTCTCGCCTTTTCCTGAATCGGATGATGATTTCGAGTTTGGTGAAAAGGGCAAGGATAAAAGTCAAGAGGACGAGGATGTGACGCTTACGTCTCGAAACCGGATTGGGTTTGGTTTGGCGGCGAGGGTTGTGGATCAAGCTCCGTCTCGTGCGTCGACGAGGGTCGAAGCACCGTCTCGGGCGTCAACGAGGGTCGAAGCGCCATCCCGCGCGTCGACGAGTACGCCGACTCGAAAATTATCCCCTCCACCGATCAACACCTCCAGCCCCTCCCGAAACTCGAAACGGTCGTATACGCTCGGCGTACCCATGACCCAACTCACATCCGCCGGCGCCAACTTGGGCTTAGTATCCGAGTCGGAAGCGGAGAGTCTTGCGTTTCCGGGAGGGAGTCAATCGACCTTGAGTCTTCCGGGGGATATATCCTTGCCTGAGCTCGTCAGTCCGTTTATCACGCCGATCGAGTTGAGTTCGTCTGGTGCCGAGGGAGAAGGGGAGGACAAGGACAAGGCGCCGTGGAGGAGACGTGCGTTGCCTGTTCCGCCTGTGCGGAGTGGGTCGGATCCGGTTGTGCAGAGGCCTGTTGGGTTGCCTACGCCGCAGAGACCTGGACTCGCGGTGAATCCTAATCCCAAGCAGCCGTTACCTTCGTTTGGCGTCCCGGCGCATTCTCGGTCGGGTTCGTCTGGTCCCCCGACGACGACGACACATTCTCGATCTGGATCATCAGGTTTACCGACGCATTCCCGGTCAGGCTCGAGAGGCCCGCCGACTCATTCTCGTTCAGGATCTATGGGGCCGCCGACGCATTCTCGCTCAGGGTCCGAACAGCTCAAGTTGGGAGGTCGGGAATCCGAGATGGACTTGCTTGTGCCGTTTGCAATCACCGAGGCGCTGAGTCGGGCTGATGTTCTCCGTTTAATGACCAAAACTGGATCGGTCGCGGGGGCTAGTAGTCCACCCGCCCGTAGGAGCGTGGACGGAGGACCGCCGATACCTGTGTTCATGACGCCCGGAAGCGCTCCGCCTGGTGTTATGGGTAGAGTCGGCCGGGTGCGGTCTCCTCCGTCTTCGTCGAGCGAATCGAGTAGTCCTAGTCCGTTGCTTTCGAATCCGTCGGCTGCGGCTGCGACAGCTGCGTCGTCGATGGACGAGGAGGACGAAGTGGATGATGGTGAGGACGAAGCGTTTATGGTGCGGACGACTGAAGTCGGGGTCGGAGCTGGACGGGCGCGTGTGCAGAGCGGTGTGGGGATCGGCGGAGGTCGAGCGAGGGGTGGGAAGAAAGCGAGGACGACGGACGGGAGTGGGCTTGCGAGGTCTGGGTCGGCGGCGACGGCCCGTCCGAGGGTTGATAGCGTGCGTACGAGGACTGAGAGTTTTACGAGGCCGAGGGTGGATACGATTACTAGGGCGAGGGTAGATAGTGCGGCTAGGCCGAGGGTTGAGAGTACTACTACTGCGCGGTCGAGGGTGGACAGTGCGGTACGCGCTCGGGTCGATAGTGGGCTTAGGCGAAAGTCGAGTGGCACAAACGATTCTCCCGTGTCGTCGTCTGCTGTTGACGTCTCTCGGTCTCCGTCGACTGCGTCTGCTCGGCGGGCTGTTCGTACACCTGTCGGGCGCAAGGTGTCGACTTCGTCTATGCGCAAGAGCTCGATCTCGTCTCTCCGTTCGTCTACTGCTACCACGACCCGAACCGTGCCTACCACCGTATCTACCAAGAAGACCTCGGTCTCATCTATCTCCGGGACGAGCACGCCGCGCTCGGGTACGTCTACACCCCGGTCGAGGTCCATGTCGATGGGTCGGGAGATCGTCGGTGGTCCGGCGACGCCCAAGCAGGGTACACCCCGCCCGAGCGTGAGCACCACGCCTCGGACGAGCACGTCGTCTGGTCGGAACGTTGTATCACCCCGACCGAGCGTGACGATTCCGAGAACGAGCCCGGCGTCTCCGAGGTCGTCTCCCCGAACGCCCGTTGCCCCGCCGAGCAAGGTGTCTACGCCAAAAGTCCCGCCTGCCCGACCTCAACGCTCTTCGCTCCGACCTGGTCCTCGTTCGACGACGGTGTCTACGTCTGCTCCGGCTGTAGTAACTCTAAGCGCTGGACTCGCTTCCGTCTCGCCCGAACTCGAACCTGCGCCGTTTACCGCGCCTATTGCTTCTGCTCCTTCCCTCGGAGCCATGTCTACTTCGCCACCCCGCACGCGCGCCACCTCGCTCGATACGAGCCCAACCAAAGCTCATCTTGGAGTCGAAGGACCTCGTCCGCGCCGAACGACGTCTGTCAACGCCAAACCGCCTCCGCTGTCTCGTTCGTCCGTTACAACTGCCACACTTGCTCCACCGCCTCCCCCACCTCTCGTTCGTGCACGTGCTTCATCCCGCACGACGAGTAGCGTCGGGCACGAGGATGGCGCAGTGCCGTTCCCGATCCCTGAGAGCGCAAGCGAGAGCGAAGGCGGGCTCAAAGTACCCGAGACGCCTCACGGACCGAAACGTTCGTTGAGCGTGAGCAGCGCGGCGCGAAGACTGGTTAACCGCGCTCGGGGCGCGAATTCGCCTGTTCCTTCTCTCCCAACCGACGCCGTATCTACGTCTTCGATCGACAAGGTCCAGGAAAAGGAAAAAGCGCCTAAATCTGGACGGAGCTTGAGCCGACTGGCGTTTTCTGCGCTGTTGCCGAAGAAGAGCAGTAGCAGTAGCGCTGCGGCTGAAGCGAAAGCTGCGTTGGCGCAGGCTAAAGCGAGGGAAGTGGCCGAGGCTAAAGCCAAAGCCAAGGCTGCCGCGGAGGAGGCTAAGGCGCGGGCTAAAGCCGAGGCAGCGGAAAAGGCTGCTGCCAAGGAGCCGAGGCGGGTCATTAAGCGGTTTGGGTCTATTTCGAGAAAGACGAGTGTTGTCGGTTGAGGGACTGGTTCTCTTTGCTATCTGTTTTCTGATTTTGTCGATGATCTTATGTTGTTTTGTGATTTTTTCTGGTATATTTTGGGTGTTATCTGGCTTCGTTTTGGATACTGTACATATTTGTTGTTGTTCCCTACTCACTTTTTGCTTTTTCGCGACGAACGCTTGCTTTTTGTGTACCTGTATATGTATAATCGCGATCTAAACACGAAGCTAGCAACCTTTCTGTGCATTCAAAAAAGAGATCGACAGCGGGAATACAAGGACAAACAATACACATGATATACAGCCAAAGGTATCAAGCTCAGGACCTGCCGAGCGCGCGTTCCTTGACGTCGTGGAGCTTGTTGCTCGCTGCGAGCGCCGCGTCCTGGACTTTGATCTCGGCTTTCATCAATTTGTCGGTGAACGACGAGCGGGGGTCGGGCATTCCCTGGCGACCCTTCCAGAACTCGGCGTTGGGCGAGTAGAGCTAACCAATCGGAGCGTTAGGATGGTGTTATCCGAAGCCGTAAGCGAGCGCGAGGTGGCAGGTCATATGGGGTGTGGGGAGGTGTGGGGGATGAGTGAAGGATGAGGGAGACTTGCCTTGGTGTTCTGGTCTTGCCTGACGTTGTTCCAGGGGGTGGGGTTAGCGCCGCGTGCAACGAGGACCTCTTGGCTGTTGGCGGCGGGTAAATGATTAGCATTTAGGATAAATATTGAGATAATACTCCACATACTTGTTCTTCAAGACGTGAAAACCAAACCAGCTCGCACCGACCATGCCTATAAGATAACAGCAGCTTGCTCAGCGCCAGATAATCTATTGTGATCCCCAGATAACTCACCAGCACCGACAGCGGCGAAAAGAGGGGCCAAAGCAGGGTTAGAGCCGATAAAACGAGCAGCCATCGTAAAC